>QLSS01000001.1:7002841-7256776 GCA_024372645.1 Trichomalopsis sarcophagae
ATATATATATATATATATATGTGCACACGTAGTATACCCGTATTCAAGAACTCATATCCATATAAGTTTTGCGCGTATGTGTGAGTGTGTGTCTGGTAAAATGCGCGTAAATCGACAGTAGTATAGATCCTTTATATATAAATGGATAATAAAATACAGTTTCTATACGTACGTTATACATTCTCCGCTTCCCCTCGCGTGGCTACCTCTCAATAAATATACAAAATCGAACCTACAGAACTTACGGGAATACATCGGAAAGTTTGATTTAGAGCAGCGGTACAATCGAAGCCGTAAAAGCTCTCAAGTCTCTCTGCGATCTAACAACCTTCGATATAAATAAAAAAACAAAAAAAAAAAAAAAAATCGAGGCGATGGCAATAACCGAGATATATCTAACGAGCAATCTGCATGATGAACCACCTGTGCGGATACGAGGAACGCGGTCATGCATACATTTCGCGGCTCTCGCGATCGCATCGATCGAGTACTGCGGTATATATAGTCTCGGAAATTTGAGGCCGCGTGTGGATCATTGCCGGCTTAGCAGAGTCGACTTCCTCTCGCCTATAGCGGAATAAGGAAAAGCGAGAGAGAATAACAAGAGCCGCCTTTTAACCGAGTCGTTTAATAAGCGAGCGGTGAGCTTTCAAAAGAAATTCCTTCTCCTTTTTAAATTTCGATCGATCGATTCCCTCCCACTGCTCCGCGTTATATTTCGGTATATAGCTGTATAGAGCCGTTGGCCCGGTTTCGCATCGAGATTCGAGAGCCATATATCGCATCCCGCTAATATGTATAGGTCAAAGAGTCGAGCGCAGAGGCAGCTACGCTCTGGCACAATGAATTATAAGAACGCGCGAGCGCGGCTAATGAGCATTTGCATTTTGACGAGAGAGAGAGAGAGAGAGAGAGCTGATTGTGTATAATTAACAGAGTCGAAAAAAAAAAAAAAAAAAAAAGTCCAGAGTTTTCAATGTATATGTTACGTATTCGCGCGGGGGAGGATTTTATAATTTCGCCGGAATATTCATCGGAGCTTATTGGGACGAGTCTTCGAGATTCAAGCCGAGCTCTCGCTCTACCTCTCGGTACTCTATGCGCATACACAGCGAATACATGCATTTCGCGAGTCAGCTGAAAATACGAATACGTATATTCTAACGCGCTTTTTTTTGATTACTCTTTCAATTCGCCGTTTCGTTTCTCTGTGCTCTGTGTTTGCGCGTGTGTTTACGTATTTCTTCGCCTGAACGAGCAGGCCGCTTTTCTTTTTTTGATATTTCATCAACAGGAACGATATATATATATATATATATATATATATATATATATATATATATATATGTGTGTGTGTGTGCGGCCGTGAGGCGCAGATACTTACTTATATCAACAAGTGTTTTTGTGCGAAGATATTTTTAAACCTGTCTCGTATGCAGAAACTACTCGTACGTTTTATATGTGTCGAGCATCAGTCGTATTATATACCGAAGGAAAATATGTATAGTTATGATTTGTTTGGTTGCTTTTTTTTTTGTTGTTGCCATTTTTCAGCTTTGCTATTTACCTGTAATGCGCCTACATATATATATATATAGTTAACGACTATTCGGTGTGGCCTCAAGTTTCTCAATGTATGTACACGTGACGCGTATATATTATATCAACTATTGTAGAGATTATCCTGTATATAATCGACTTACGCGTTATATATGAATTCTTGGAGTTTCACTTTTTCTTTTTTTTTTCTTTAAATCTAGACTTCTTTCAAGAGACAGAGATAGAGCGCCGCAAATTGCGAGTCTCTTTTTAATAGCGTAATATACACGGGGCTCGCAGTAGCAGCTTCTTTTTAATATACCTTGAATTTTCCGTCATAACCGCGCGCAAAAACGCACCTGCACCGCGAGAACTGAATTTCGTCGGCGAAGCTCGTAAGTGGAATTGAATATAAATGCAAACGAATACACAGCCTATATGGTATTTTACGCAACGTACACGCGCATAATTTTTCGAAAGTATAAATCCAATTAAAAATTCCTGTCGGAGCTGCTGTAAATTCGTCCGATTTACATGGGGGGGGGGGGGGATTGGTTGCTTTTGCTTCTCTTTTGTTCGGCGCAGCTGATATTCAATGCATTGATTTTCATAAACTGCCGAGGCCGCACCGCCGCCGCTTATTCGTGGCCCCTGACGATCGCGCGCACGCACACGCGCTCACACCCCTATATATATATATATATATATATATATATATATATCGTGTCGAATATAACGCACGCGAAGCGTGTAATAAACGCGATTGTCAGTGGCATTTCTTTTGTTTATCCACTACTCTTCCCGAAGACGTAATACGCGATACGAAGTCAAAACTAGCCGATTCCCGGAATGTCAGCCAGCACTATTTGACGGGAATAAAAGCGAGAAGAAGGATAATACGCGCGATAAACTCGCCCGCGCCCTATGCAAATGTCAACTTTTACCCCTCCCCGTCGCGGTTATACCAATAAAACCGATGGAAAGTGCCGTGTAACGCAGTTTCGGAGTAAACGCGAGGGAAGAAAGTTTGATCGTTTTTTTCCTTTTCCTTTTCCTTCTTTTTGGCCCTGTATACGCGCGCAGCGCGGTTCTCGCTGGCATAATCGCGTTTATCGCAACGATATGCCGAGTAAAGGGCTAGCGCGCGATAATGTTTTCTCGCGTCAGTCTCTGCGAGCTCGTAATAAACAAACCGTGCTATATGCGTATTGCCCGAGTTATATATATATATATATATATATATATATATATATATATATATATATAAAAAGCGAAACGAAGGACTATATAGACCAGAGCAGAGATCTATTCGCGCACAAAGACAAACTCGTTGTAGTGGTTCCAGCGGTTCTCCTCGAAGTCGACGCCGGGCTTGAGCCCAGCCTGATTGCCCCCGGCTGTCCCGGAACCGCAACTGGCCACGAGCTTGAAACCCTGCTCCTGCAGCATGTCGAACGCCTGCTCGATCGAGCTGTGCTTGAGGAAGAAACGCGAGGTGTAACGATCGCTCATCCCGTGATCCGGATCGCGACTCTCGTTCAGCGTCTCCCCGAAGACGTCCCTGCAGAGGGCCACCCTACCGCAGACGAGGATACGGGACAGCTTGCGGAACTTGACATCGGTCAGACCCTCGCGGCCGAAGGCGAAGCTGCCACGGTAGCCGACGGTGATGTAACCCCGCTTCTGCTGCAGCTGAGAGAGAGAGAGAGAAAGAAGAGCGTTTATGTTTACGTAAACAGCTGTTTTTCATCTCGTATAGCATGCGGTTACTAACCGAGGAAGCCTCGCCGCCGACCGACTGTTCCTGGATGGCCTTGTCGAGGTTGGCAAGTCCGTAGAAGTTGGCCTCCTGTCTGAGTCGCTCCCGTTCCCGGAAACCCTCGGGTAGTACGAGCGCCTGGTTTCTCAGAAAGTCCAGTACGTAACGAAAGAGCACGCCGTCCCTGTCGAGGAAGTACTTGCCCTTGGCGTCCTTCTCGAGGCTCGAGCGATCCTTGAACATGTCGGCCAGATGCGAGTCGGCCTCGCGCGTCAGCGTCGCCAAGGCGGTCGTGTAGAAGACGCCGCCCACGTTCAACTCGATTACCGAGTCTTCCTGATCGCTCGGCATTGTTTACCTTGTGCAGAGAGACTTGTGGACGTATCTCTCGAAAGCTGCGCGATCGATACCTACTCTCTGGATAGACACGCTCGCGCACACCCTGTACCCACGGATTGACGTATGGCTCTGTGTGTGTGTGTGTGTGTGTTTCCGCGAACGATCCACTCTTCCGCGCTATCCACGGCAGACTCGCGACGTTCCGACAGCTCCGGAGCTGCTCTGCTCTCCGCGCGCACGCACGCGCCGCCTCTCTCCCCGGGGGGGGGGGGACACCACACTCGCGCGCTCGGTGCATCAGCACTCCCGAAACTCTCGCTATTTTTACTCGATGCAGGTAAGCGCACACCTACACGGAGGGAATCAATCGGATCTTACATTCAGCGAGATAAGGGACTATCGGGAAAGCTGCCGTGTATACACTCGTTTACTCGCGGGATAGCAACTCGTGGCTTGACCCCCCAGCAGACTGACTTTTAGCTCTTCGATTCTGAAACGTCGAAAGTCCTTGTATATATATATATGCGATCGCGAGAAAAAAGGCTCCGATTCATTGGAACTGACAGAGAGCCCCTTTTCTTTTTCGGCTGACTAGCTCCTATAAACGCACACGACAGCGCATTATACCTATATATATATATATATATATATATATATATATATATATATATATACACACACACACTCGCTGCGCTCGGATAGACGACTTGTCGCGCGGACCAATCTGCCAGACGTCGAGAACTGATGCAAGGACGCGGACTTTGTCCTTTGGGCTTGCGGGAGGGGACGTAACGCACAGAGATGTTATTATATATGTACACATTTTATTGGTAAATCTTGGAGAATATTTTTTAATCGAGTTACAACGTTTTTGGTGATAAAAAAAAAAAATTTGTAATATTAAAAACATGCAAGTACACGTGTCTCGCACGTAATATAAAATTTCCTAGCTACGCCGAGTCACCGCGTGCTCGGAGTAATACGAACAATAACTCCGACCGATACTATTGTATACACACGTATCGCTTCGTAATATTATATATAGGACGAGCGCATATCCGCGTACCGTGGACTATTTGCGCGTTTATCCGAGTGTTTTCCGAGCTCGGAGCATACATACGTACATTCGATTCCGTCTTTATCAGATAATAGCGAAAGTTATCGCGACTGCTTTGCGATTAGGTCGACTCGTACTTGAAGGAATCGGCTTTTTCGAATAGAAATTTTAAAACAACGGAAACTATCGATCGACGGTACGTGGCTGCGCTCGAACGGTTATATACACGTTGGGATAGATATAGCCTTTCAATGAGCTTGCGTATATCGTTCGTGAGAGTTATAATATATAAATAGTTAAAATTTGGCTGTTAAAATACTATACAACGGAGCGGGCGCTCCTTCGAAGCTGCAACTAGTTTAATTACAGGTTTGCTTTCTCCCTCGTTCTTTGTGCGGCGACAATTTTGAATTTCAAGGGAACACATATACTTATAGAGCGGATCAAATCGAGCCGTAATTATAGAAAGGCCGATGCCCGTCACAGGTGGACAAGAGACGTGGTCTGCCGACCGCCGCGGGACGGCAGACACTACGTGCATCAAATGCATATGGCACTTGGGCAAACCTGGACGGAGTCGATTGTCGAGCTGGTGCTGCTCGAGTTCGTCAGCGGGCTGAAGTCGGTGTGAGTCTTGTTCTTGCGCTGGGAGCAGCAGCAGATCCTGCCGAAGAGGCCGCCGAGAATCGGCTCGTCGTCTGCCTCGTCCCTGTAGACTCCGCTGGAGGCTTCGTCCGTGCAGATCGAGACGAAGCTCTGCAGGTCGTTCTTGGGGAAGCCGTCACGGTAGTAGACCTTGATGGTGTCGTACGCGTCCATGATGACGGAGATGAAGAGACTGAGCACAACGTAGATGTAGAGCGAGATGAAGGTGTAGAGGTAAATGCGCGAGTACCACCAGAGCATCGGCGACTTGAACGACGTGATGGAGAAGGTGGCGAACATGTCGTCTCCGTTGATCAGGGCGAAGAGGCACTCGGAGGTCGTGGCAAGCGAGCGGAATTTCATGTGGTAGGGGCCGAGGACCAGCCAGCCGCAGAAGGTGAAACCAGCGTAGATGAGGATGGCGCAGATGAGGAAACGGGCGACCTTTGGCGCGGCCTTCTTCAGCGTGAGGATCACGACGTTGTAGGTCTTGAAGAAGCCGAGGTAGCGCAGGACGCCGAACCACACCAGCAGGTTGCCGGTGCCCAGGAAGATGCTGCAAAGGTTCCAGTGGTCGTTGCCGTACTGCTTGCGCTCGATCTGCTGCTTGATCGCCGAGCCCATTATGATCAGCAGGTCGTTGATGATGATCATCACGTACCAGAGGTTCAGGAATTCGAGCCTCCCCTCGAGACTCAGCGACGTGCCGTAGACCTTCTTGAAGAAGTTTATGGTCTCGAACTTGAGCAGCTGAGCTCGATAGATGGCCCGGGAACAGAGACCCAGCGACAGACTGCAAATGAAGATGACTAGCAGGTTGAGCAACGTCCTCAGCGCCGACTCGATTTGGTTGTCGGTGATGTACTGGGTATCCTTGCACACCAATCTCACGGGCTCGGCATCCAACGACAGCAGCATCTGACCGTCAAAGTCCTTGTTGTCCATGAGTATCTTTATCCTGAATCGGTAGCAGTCGGGAGGTGTGATCGGCCCCGCAGCTTTCAGATTTACGGTCTTCACGTCGAATTTCAGCTCGGCTTTCACCAAGGCCGAAAAGTTGACCGGGATTTTGTTCTGCTGCATCAGCAGCTTCGAAGTTACCGTCTCTTGCTCCTGCTTCGTTATATTTATGCAATTCTCTACGATTTTGCTGTTGAATATGTAGCTCTCGTTATAGGCGAATATTATACCCTCTTCGTAGTGATGCAGACACAAAACGACAACACCGACCGAATTGTCTTCTGCAGTGTAGGAGTACGAACCGATCGCGTTGCCGATATTGTAGTACCCTTTGAGGGCGTAATCTATTGTGTCGTAAAATTCGTCCTGTTTGTAGAGGGCAAGAGGTCCCGTGGCAGGTGGGTATGCTGGTACCTAGATAAAACAATTTTTTTTTAAACTTATTCGACGCTTTGATACGAGATATTGCAAAAAATTAGATAACATACTTCCTGAGTGGCGTCCCAGCCTCGAAGGAAGAGATGCGAAAAGGTGATTCTGTTATCCCAGGTGTAATTCACATGAGTATAATTGTTGTGCGCGAACAAGCACAACTGCACGGTAACCAATACTATTTTTATAACTTGCACTACAAACTTGTACGGAAATCTGCTCTTAGCTTGCCACTTCTCGATGGGATTCATGAAGAAGAATCGCAACCTCCTGCGCATCCTTTCTTCCATATATCTCGTTGCGTGACACATGTTTGGCTGGAAAGCCTCAGTTTGAGGTTCCCTGTAGAGCAGAATAGATTGAGTTTATCAACGACTACGAATTCACAAGATTTGTTACAGCTGCCTTTGTTTCAAATACCTTGGCTTTGCACGAGTATCGTTGTTCAGTAGTGTACGTTCATCCTCCTCTCCACTTTCTGGACCTTCACTCCAAGAATTACTCTGAAGGACATTTCCTGATCTGTTGTTGGTGGGGCCAGTTTTTACGTTTTCTTGAGACATTATAAAACACTTGAAAGCAGGTTAAAAAAAAAACGAGACAAAGAGAGAGCTAGCCAATAATGGTACAAAAACACTGGCTTTTTCAGCCTGCACAGCTAAGACTGGATTTCCTGATTCCACAGGAAATATCTGTCTGCCCCTTACATTCGGTCTTCTGTAATGGAAATTTTAAATTGCGCTGTATCATTGATAAAAATAAATACCCGAGACTCATCGATAATAGTTAATGCTATTTGCAACAATACTCACGTATGGCTGAAGATATGACTGTTCCAAGAAGTGGGCGACTCGATTGTCCATCTGGCTGTCCGCTGCACTAGTGTGAAAACTAAACGCAGTGTCCCTCACTTATTCGTGTTATATTGGGGAAATTTATCACGTGAATTGATAAAGAAAGAAAAATACATAATGGCACGTAAACACAAGAATGTCACCAGAATCATCTGGTCCTAGGGACTTTCGAGTACGTTTGCTTTCGCGGTAAAAGTACTACACTTGCGTCATCCGACCAGTCATTCGTCGTCTCTAGAACGTCAATTTTGCATAGTTCATAACAATGTAGATGGATTTGGCATCTATTTCGAACGATACTTAATAAAAACTAATGTGTGGATAAAAAAGTTGGTCGCGAAACGACACTCGTTTGTTAAATCGTCGCATTGTCTTTGACTCACTTGGCTCGTGTGACCGCATTGTTGTGCTTGCGTAGCGAATATACCTAATAACATATAGCATTGATGTCAAGCGAATGTCGCAGTACGGCGCGAGCAATTGCAGCTTGTTTTGATACTTCGTTTCTTCGGTAAAAAGACGAACAAAAATTTTCGCACAATGCACAAACACAATAATGCAGATTCGAAGAGCAGGTCAGAACCACAGGTTGATTTGGAGAATCAATTCGTGATGCGCTTGCCTCCGGTAAGTAATTTCTAACCTCTTAGGATGCAATTTATTTCTGTACTTTTACACAAACCCTTGATTTATTGGATTTTGTGACGATTTTTAGGAGCCTGCTAAAGTTCTCAGAGAAACTTTACAGAGTGGTTTACCTCTGAAAGACAGACTGAGCATCAAACTCGAAAACGATCTGCGATATGGAGAAGTTAGGTTTGATCATTGGCTACTTCATGGGAGAGTAAGAAATATTTTGTTAACTGGTAAACTTATCGAGATCGTTACGGTATGTCCTTATCGAAAGCTTTTTCATTGCAACAGGTTGTAGATTTACCTACGATCATTGAATCCATGAAAACAATTGACAACAAGAGTTTCTACAAGACCGCAGATATTTGTCAGGTAGGGCACATATTACTAGAAAAGAATATATTCTTTTATTTCATAGCTAAAGTGTGAATTTTGCAATTTCAGTTACTAATTTGCAAAGAAGAAGATGATCAAACAACCACAGACGAAGAGTCACAGGTTAAGCAAAAGAAAAAAGATCCAACCAAAGTTGATAAAAAGTTTCTCTGTCCACATGGTATAACTCCACCATTAAAAAATGTAAGAAAAAAAAGATTTAGGAAAACGCTGAGAAAGAAATATGTGGAAGCACCTGAAATAGAGAAGGAAGTCAGGCGTTTATTGAGGAATGACAACGAGGCTGCAAATGTCAGATGGGAAGTAATATGCGAAGATGAAGACCAAACTAAACCAAACATAGTTTCATCAAGTGGAACTGTCCAAACTAAGAGAGAGAATGATACATCGCAGAGCGTTGACGTTGGTAAGTAACAAAAGTTTTCCTTATTATTATTCAGAAGTGCGAAAATAATCATTAATCCTCAAATGTTTGTGTTACAATTAGCGGAGCACGATATCTTTGGAGAGGCAGTCAGTGATAGCGAAGATGATGACGAAGATGCTCACATCAATGTCATGGAATTAGATGAAAACAGTCATTTATCTGTCGATAGCAGAGTTTCTGATTCAAATTCAATGCAGGTTGGGTATTCTGAGCAATCAGTGAATGTGCCGTCAACGAGCAATGGCCCATTAGTAACGGAATTCAGCAAAGAAATGTTCGAGTCGGAAGAAACGGTAGAAGAAGTGATAGATACCGAAGATGTCAAAATACCAAAGCAGGAGATACTGGACCCGTACGAGATGTCTCAAAGCTACTCCGAGTCTCAAAATATCATGACGAACAAAGGCAAGACACTCGATTTTTGTTCAGTTTTCAATTCCCGCTACTGTATATGTAAATTTCAACGAAAATTTTCTATTTTTTCACAGAATTCATCCAAGTTCGCCGCGAGCAATTGCAGAGCGAACTGGCCAAACTGCAAGAGCAAAGGCGACAGCAAGAAGACGCCATCGTAAACATTGAAAACATGAAACTGCGGGAACGATTCCAAGAAATAATCGACAACTTCCTGGCGCAAGAAGCTCAAAAAATGCGAGAGGTAGGGCTCGTCGAGTGAAATTTCGATGCAACGTATGGTGCACACTAGAATATAATAAAAAAACTTCTTAAATTTTCAGCTGTCCGAGCTCGACTTGGAGGATACTGCGTAGCGCGTGGATGGATATAATGAAATAAAATCAGAGGTACAAACGTCCGAAAATTAAAATTGATGATAGACCAACAGAGAGAGAGAGAGAGAGAGAGAGAGAAGCGAGAAAGAGCGAGTAAATACGCAAGAGGCAATGATAAGTGAAATCTCTCGCAAGAGGGCTAATCATCCCATCTATTAGGCAATGTAGCAAGCTCCACGCATGAAGGCTGGCATCGGTTACGAGGAAAAACGCAGGCACGATGCATCAGCCTCGGCTGAGCAGCGGAAGCAACGCTCTATTTTTCGTATATCTCCTACATATCTGCGGCATGGGAGCGAGCTCCGCGAGGGATCCATCCAGCAGCGGCGATGCATGCGCCGATTCAACGACTGCATGCAGCGCGCAGGGGGAACTGCACTTACGCGCTGTGCCCTCCCCCTCTATCAATCTCCCCCTCGCGGATATAGTGCAATCGCTATTTGCGCTACGGACAAATTGCCAAGGACGAATATCGCCGTGCTCCAGCTCTCGCAGTGAAAAAGAGAGAAAATTAATGCCGCTACCGCTCTGCGCTGCTTATGCAATGGCGGCGCTGCCATGCCGAGACTGCTATGTGCTCTCGCCTTGATAATGTGTAATGATCTTTCGGTGTAAGCCGAATTTCGAGCAATAATAACTACTACTTTTTATCGAACACGCGCTGTCTGTTTTGTCATTTTTCGATCCTCTCCCGCTTGGGCTGTGTCTTGTCGTTGCTGCGATCGAAATGTATATTACTTGTAGCCGTGGTTTTTTTTTTACGAGGCTGCGTACAGTAAATTTTCATCCGCGACGTTGATAGCCTCATCGAAACGGGAACGTACTTCTGACGCGTGAATGATTCACGCTTATACGCGGAGGGAGAGAGAGAGAGAGAGAGAGAGAGAGAGAGAGAGAGAGAGAGAGAGAGTCGCATTTACGAGCATGCAAGTAAAGCTTCGTCGTCCCATTTCTGTAACAAGGGGAAATGAGCTATCATCATTACTCGATCAGACTAATAATATCAATATACACTCTTGATATTAATCATCTAATCTCGAAAGCTGTTATTTCACGCTACTTGTTTTCGCTTCGTTTTTTGTTCCCTCGCTTGCGTGTTTTTCGAGAAAGAAAATACACGCGAATTTTGGTGTAATTGACTGCTTTGGAACGTCGATGCACGCAATATACTAGAGCACGATTTTTATAATCACGCACGTATACATATCGTCTCTGCGATACTGTAGCAGATTAGGTATCGCGTGCATTGCCGTACGATGCACGGCCGGTTGACGTAAAACTGTACGTTCGCAATATCTTGAATACTTCTATTGAATCGGAAAAATAAGAATTCAGAGACATGTTTGAACGATTTTTCATCAAAAATGAAATAATTAGCTTTAACGCAAATTGCACAAAATGCGTGCAACTATTGTCACGCGTGATTTCAAAGGATACATACACAAAAAAAAAAAATTCCGTTGAAAGAAAAAGAAGAAATATAAAAAGAAATCGACGAAGCACGTGCAGGCGATAGGTACTTAATCATCGAATTTATATCAGGAGCAATATTTCGCGAAATAAAACGTCTCTTATCAAGAACCGTTGATGCAACCGATGTAAATCTGTGCAGATACACTGTAGCGTAAATTTAATATTTCGTTAGCAAAAAGGTGTCCCGATGACTCGGACATTTCGCGATGCCTCGTACACGAATGCACAATTTTGTCGGCCGTTTCCACTGGGTAAATTTATTGGAAGACTGACGACTCTAAAGAATCTCTCGTGTGCCGAGAGCCAATGCATTAGGGAGGCATGTATATCTTTTCAGTTCGAACGATCTTCGCGTCCATCAATCGAATACTTGTAACTTGTAACGCGTGCAACCCGGCTCTCCATCATACTTGCGCCCGTTATTAGGATCAATTTGCAACATTAATCCTCTCTCTCTCTCTCTCTTTCTCTCGCTCGTCGCTTGCTTTGGCGAAAAGGAAAGTTTTCGACAAGTATGTTTACTCTCTCTCTCTCTCTCTCTCTCTCGGCTCTTATGTAACTCGATTTTTTTTTTTTTTTCAACGAGCTGTACAAGTCGCGTTGATCGCTAGCGATAGCCGAGGAAAATCGCTCGCTCGAGCGCAGGAATATTTATAAGTTATGAAAATGCTCTACTCTGAATTTCTTCCGTCGAGATCTTATCGATTCTTGCTCGATTAATTGAAGTGCTTATCGCGCGAACTTCAATTAGATGCAGTTCTCGGTCATAACCAGTTTCGCACACGTTCGTTATTACTCGTATGCTACAATTTGCGAGAGATACGCGTGTTTGCTCTCTGGGTGACTCGCGTCAAACATCACCTAAAAGCGTGATTACTTAACGATATTAGCGCGCTAGACGTTCTAAACGATAATCGCCGAATCTCCAGAGAGAAAAGCGTTTTCCTTTGAAAGATAATACTTGGCTATTAAGAGTATATAGCCGAAGAAGACAATACGGGCTAGCGACGATTGCCCTTGAATATCTCTTTCTCTCTCTCTCTCGCTTATCAAAGTGCAGCCCGTGGCTATACGCTTCGCCAACAAAGACGCACTCGGTGTATACAGCGAGTATCTCGCCGATATTCGGCTCTTCGCTATATACGTTATAGTACACAGCCGGCTTTCTTTGGCTTCTCGATTCGTCAGCATCGAGATTCATTGTTCGGCGCCTATCGTCATCGGTCTTACGGATATATTCAGCGTTGACTAAAAAGCTATCGATGTACGCTCGAGTGATACATAAAAGCGGAGCCGCTCGACGATTTATCTAAATGCCCGCGCGAGATTATACGAGTTACGGGTATCGTGCTTATAGGTGAATCGCATCGCAGATATAACGAGATTACATCCCGGAAAATTAAGCCTGAATTCGAGTAGACAGCTTACATAAATTCGTCAACGTTCTATAGGAAATAGAATAGGAGCTAGGCGTCGTCACGCGATGTAGACGAAACGCAGTATATAATAGTTAAGCTTCTGTCGTAATCTCGACTCGCGTGCGCGAGCGATTTTCGGATGCATCCAACTCCTCCTCCGCGAGTTTTCGCATAAGAGGAAAACGTGTTTACGATAACAAGCACGCGGGAAAATCGCGATCGATTGTGAAATTCATAAAACCGGTAAGGCACGCGTGCCGTCGTCAGGTGGCAAAGCGTAATTTTTCTTAACACCACGCCGAGCAAAAAAGTCCTCTGTTTACATTCTCCAGAATCCTGATCCAACGAGCACCATACCAGCATGCAACAATGTCATGCGCGCGAGAGTCATGACGCTTGCGCGCAAGCTCTCCCTCCCCGTCTAACCGTATATGCACCTCAGCTGCGCGCTGTAAGCGCGTGTATACCTATAGACGCGGCAACAGCTCTAGCTGGACGCATCGAAGCTCCTCTCTCTCTCTCTCTCTCTCCCTTGAGCAGCTTGGCACGAGCATAAATAGCGCAACGCCAGTCAGGAGCAGGCCAGTGCAACGCGGTACTTCTTTCCTGTCTAGTACACACACACACACATAGGGACGCATTTGTACACGCAGGTCTTCAACTGCATCTCTCTGTTGTCGGGAAGAGCTTTCGTCCTTGGTCAACTACTCCCGCAGCGTCTGCTCAGCCAGAGAGGCTGGACTCTTCGCTCAAGGTTGGTCTCACGCACCTCTCTTTTCTACGCTCACCTTGACATTCAGCATACAGCCGACTGTGTATATACTTGCTTCGTTAACGCGTGTGAGTCTCTTTCTCCGAAGAGAGATAGAAAAAAAAAAAAAAAGAGTCAAATTGCGACGCGCTCGCGTTGCACGTCGCTATTCCGGCTCTATTGTACTAGCGCGCGCAAGGCTGGCTAATTAGCATACAGCGCGCGATTGGGATGTCGCGTTGTCATTATTTTTACCGCGAATTCACGACGCGAACGCGCATCCTTTTTTTCGCGTGCGGCTCACGCGAGTGCGGTTGCGTTTTTTATAACGATTGTGCAACCGCCCGCGAAAAATGCACTACCGGGAAAATTACCTGTAATATAGAGCGCACGGAGAGAGTCGATCCGATAAACGCGTCCACGAGACACAGCCATGAGTTTATTTTAGATTATCGATTTGTAAAGCTCTCGCATCGCTATTGGCAGCCGCTCAATCGGGCCGACGATTCGTTCCTTTTGCTTTCATTCGCGTCTTGTATAGCGTATATTATGCGGATCGATTTTTTTTTTTTTTTTTCGTATACTATGTTTCTCTCCTCGCAGCTTTTACATCGATCAGCGCATATCACATGGCTCTTCTCGCTCCGCCGATGCTGAGGTGGTGTGCGGCTTCTTTTCAATTTAACCTCGGGTCCCACATGGTTTCCGTTTCTGCCCTCGGAAAATCACGCGCGGCATTATTTTTCGCCGGCGTCGTATCGTCTGATGCCATCTCTCGTTGTATCGTTGAACGGAGGGAAAAATCCGTTATCGCTTTGGCAGAGAAAAAGCTCTCGCATAATGCATTACTAATATCGATATGCGAACGGCGACTTGTGTAACGCTTTTATTTACGTTTCTACCGGCGCCTCTGTCTTTTTTTCTTCGCGTCCTTTGTTACGCAAAGTCGAACGGGACGTTCTCTCCTCTACGAAGGATCGGAATCGCGGTATTAACGAAGATCGATTATCGGTTGCATCAGTTCGAAAGTTAGATTATCTTCCGTTGCGCCACGTGTATAGTATCGTCAAACTGCGTGAACCTTATCGATCGGTCGAGCGGGCGGATAGAGCAATAGCACTTGTATAATGGAGTGTATAGCACTGGTAGCGCTCGCGAGCGCGCGCGGTTAACATGGCAATTTTGTTTACCAGATGATCGCTCGAGATAACGACGGCCTAATGACGGCAATTATGTATACCACTTTTCCAGCTCGTTACAAATAAGCCAATTAGTTTGGTTACAATGTGCGCGAGCGCCGCGGCCGAACGTTAATAAATGCATCTATTATTGTAAACGGCTTTTAAGGAAATAGCACTTGTTGTTATCTTTCGCTTATTGCGAAACGGAGATTAGGAAATTCGAGTAGAGAGATCCGCCGGTAGTAGTATATTTTTGATATAATTTTTTTTATTACGGCAGCGCTATAAAACGGGCTAAATTTATTTTTCACTGTCAGGTTTCAATGCCGGCTATCCGACGGCTTATCGGGGCAAATCTCTTATCTCGGCTCTCTTAGCGGAATTTCCAATCGTCTCGTTGAAAATGATCAAGCGCAATGTCGCTCGCGTAAATCTGTGTCATCGGGGAAAATCGCGACTCCTCGATTCTCAAGGTCTCGCAGCGCGGCACGCGACCTTGCGGTCTGGGCGCGCGTTCGTCACGAGAGATGACTTTATGCACGCAGGCTCCGGTGTCACTCTGACGTATCAATTACAGCAGCAACAAGAGCTATCGGCATGTCGCGAAAAATGCTGGTCGACTCGCCCAACGCGGCGCTGGACAAGAGCCTGCTCAACAGGTACCTCGCCCTGCCCCAGCCGGACGACAAGATCCAGGCTGAGTACATCTGGATCGACGGAACCGGCGAGGGCATCCGCAGCAAGACCAGGACCCTCAACAGCATCCCAAACAAGCCCTCCGGTGAGTAGAATCGAGCCGAAGCTCAGTCGAGTCGAGTAGAGCTCGCTAACGAGAGAATCGAAAGCGCAGATCTGCCGGTCTGGACGTACGACGGCAGCTCGACCTACCAGGCCCACGGCGTCAACAGCGAGATCTTCCTCTGCCCGGTGGCAGTGTACAAGGACCCTTTCCGACGCAACAACAACATCCTCGTGCTCTGCGAGACTTACAACTTCGACCACACGCCCACGGCCTCGAACAAGCGCGTCGTCTGCAAGGAGGCCATGGAGTCGGGCCCGGTGAAGAAGGAGGAGCCCTGGTTCGGCATCGAGCAGGAGTACACCTTTCTCGACGTGGACGGTCGGCCGCTCGGCTGGCCGAGGAACGGCTTCCCCGGACCCCAAGGGCCCTACTACTGCGGCGTCGGAGCCGACCGCGTCACCGCCCGGGAGATCGTCGAGGCCCACTACCGGGCCTGCCTCTACGCGGGCGTCCCGATCTGCGGCACCAACGCCGAGGTCATGCCCTCCCAATGGGAGTACCAGGTCGGCCCGAGCCTCGGGATCCGAGCCGGCGACGATCTCTGGATCTCCCGCTTCATCCTGCATCGCATCGCCGAGGAGTACGGCGTCGTCGTCACCCTCGACCCCAAACCCATGGAGGGCGGCTGGAACGGCGCCGGGGCCCACACGAACTTCTCGACCAAGTCGATGCGCTCCGAGGGCGGCCTCGCCGAGATCGAACGGGCCATCGAGCGCATGAGCAAACGCCACGCCGAGCACATCCGAGCGTACGACCCTCGAGAGGGTAAGGACAACGAGCGCCGGCTCATTGGCGCCTGCGAGACCAGCAGCATCGACAAGTTCAGCTCGGGTGTCGCCGACCGCACCGCCAGCGTGCGCATACCCAGGGCCGTAGCCGAGGAGAAGAAGGGCTACCTCGAGGACCGCAGACCCAGCAGCAACTGCGATCCCTACGCCGTGACCAACGCCCTTGTGCGCACCTGTATCCTCAACGAGTAAACCCCCCCCGTACCTTACCTTCCGCTCAAAGCTGCGACAAATCAAAAGGGACCTGATGTACGAGTAGATGTCGAGTATTTTAAACGCCGTTATTGTGATAGCTAGACGCCGCCCCCCCCCCCCCCCCCTAACTGTAGCCGAATAACGTGTATAATGTATCTGACGATGTAGGCGCGACAGAGCTGTCCTATACACACACAGAATAACTACATTCCTGTATACTATTATGCTTGTTACGTTGCAAGTCGTTTATTAGGTTACGAAATTCGTTACGTCGATGCGTTCAAACGTATTATACCCATACTCGTATAAACGGAGGGAACAGTACACCGAGATAATTATTTTTGCTATACGATGTACACTCTACGATGTAAATTGCATTCTGATGAATTGTATATTTTCATACTTGTAAAAAAAGATGACTATTTTTCTTAAAACGCGTTGCGGGTCGACGCTCTCGTATCGATGGAGGAGAGATGAGCTGTAACGACACTTTCAACGATATGTAAACGATAGTTTATATTTTTCCCCGAGAAAGAGAGACACTTTGTACAAGATTTCTCTGCGTTGAACCGAGGATCGCACTTGTTAAGTTGCATAATAAATTATTATATAAAAAGAGCCGTGCGAGTGTAGTCTTGATCGCTCGAGATACCCCACCTGCTCCTATCTCCAAAGCTCCGATGATTATTAAACACTCCACACCGTTCGAAGCGGCCGAGTACTCGAGAGATATAATAATACAGCGCTTGCGACTATAACAGCTCGCTCAACTCTCTGGATTTCCGTGTTTACAAAAAAATCCACCAAATCAATCGATGATTCAGGCTTGGGCTCTGCAAACAAGTTGTTTTTATTAATCACAGAGACATGCCCGTCTATTCACGCGATCTAGTCCAATTGACTCTCGTGTGCAGTTCTTTATCATCAGATAGCGCGCGATAAAGAGCCGAAAAGTTCGACCACCGCAGACAGACTCTCTCGATCAAGTGCCAGCCGGTTTCTGGGAAGAGTAGAGCTTATTGCGCTCGGAGGAGAAAAAAACAACAGGGAATCAAGAGTCGAGATTAAAACTCGCTTGTTTACGCGAGAGTAGATTCTAAAATTTATTCGCGAGCACATTAGCGCGACAACAGGAAAAAGCCAGCGAGACTAGATCTCTCTCTCTCTCTCTCTTTTGAATTTTGTATACAAGCGGTACGGCACGTGCGGGGCGTGGCTATATTCTCGTTTTATAATTAGGCGCGAGAGAGCTTTCGAAAACGGGAAAAGTCGCTCGCGACGTTTCCCGTAGCCGGTAAAGCTTCTCGTTCATGAGCGTCAGCTGAGAGATTGCAAACCCACACGCGGCTGTATAGGTGTATACCTACACGCGAAGCCCATAGCAGCTTTCGACTACGCTTTCTCCTGCTGCCGATGGGCTTGTTGTCGCAGTTCGACTCGGACGCTTTGCCGCTGCGTTTCGTGTCGTCCGACGCACACACACACACACACTTGCTTGCGCGCGCGCGAGCGACTTGTTTACGCGACGGAGCATCCGAATAAGAGAGAGAGAAAAAGTAAAAGAGAGAGGGAGAGGCGCCAGTGAGAGAGAGAGAGAGAGAGAGAGCGAGAGATATTCGTTATCGGAAGCCAGGCGTTGATATAAAAGGAGTCGCCGTGAGCCCGCTCTGGCTCAGAAGCCTGTCGCAGCTCAACCCTTTTTCCCCGGAGAATATAGTGCGCGCACGAGCCTCTTCAAACATGAGCTTCAAGGTGCTCGTCAAGGTCTGCCAGACTGGCTTCCTCCAGAAATCCACTTCGGGAGCTACGCAATGGCTCAACGTCGGACGCTGCTGCTTCAGGTCAGTGTCGCCTCTATATATATATATATACATACTCGCTTAGACGTTATATCGCGATCGATAATACGCTCTCTCGATCATCGAGTCCGCTATTATGAAACAACGATCCTCGATTCGATCGACCACTCGGGCACAATAAACCTGCACGAGCTATTTATAGACACACTCGCTAGCTCGGTCGTAATTTTCCGTTACTCCGATTCCAGTATACAGCAAGAGCTTTTATTTGTCTCTCTTTTTTCGACTCCCGCAGCTCCGAGATTCGCTATGATTATTCTAGCCCGATAAGAGCCGCGCAGATAAAGCAATTCTGTCCTTGTTTTTTTTTTTCTTACAAATTCTTATCCATCCATACACGAGGCGGAGTCAATGAACCCGATGCATCGGACGCGCTTCAGTCCGCGTATATTATATGCGAGCACTGCAGTCGCTCTCTCAAAAAAAACAAAGAGACGACTGTGCAGCGCCGAGTTTATTTAGCTCGAAACAAAGAGCGCGAGCCTTGAAGCGAGAAAAATTACCCGGCTCGCAAGATCTTTGTGCTGCAGCTGCGCTGGAAAAAAAGAGAAAGAACGTCGTTATTGTATCGAGCGAGCCTGTGTTCAATGACCCTCGCGAGAGAGAGAGAGAGAGAAAATAGTACCTATATATCACGCGCTTTTTTATCCCGAGAGCCGTGACGAAATTAGCGGTACAACATCGTCGAGATGATGTATCTGGGTCACGAAAAGCATCGAGCCGCTGACTGATAAAGCGAGGAAAACGTCGACGGTGAAAGTGTGGGGTATATAAAGCGAGAGTCAACCGGTTCTCTACAACGTATACACACACGCCGTGTTTTCCTCGATCGCGCGATGTCTCTTCGATCCTCTCTTTTTCACTTATCATCCGCGAATCGTTACGTTATATTTCGACTCGGCGAATCTCGTTCGTACTCTCTTAATTAATTGTTATTTCTCGCGCGATAAACTGCATTGAACTTTAATCGCGAGCTCCCGGTGAAGCCCAGCGCCTTATCGAATTACGTCAGGGAATATATTTTTTTTTTTTTCACAAAAAGTTGTTTATTATTATCACTTTCGCGGTAGCCCTTGTACGTACACGCGTGCCGTAGCTTATCTCGAGCTTTATCGCGGCGGCGGCGGCGGCGTCGGCATCGCCGGGGGTGAGTTTCGCAACCTCGAATCGCGAGCCATTCGGAAACGTGGCACGACCTACAAATCCACTTTGACGTCGCACAAGTGTATCGCGCTCGAAAACTAAGCGATAGCGAAAATAAATGCAGTCAAAAATGCATCGGCCCTCGACCTACTTTTCGTCGGATGCTTCTCAGGTTTCAGCGAGTCATAATCTGTATACAGACAAGACCCGTGTTTACTCGCCGAGCGTACAGATAATTATTTACGATCGACAGCTTATACACTCGCTCTATGTACAAACACAGCGAGTCTGTTTTGTTTCCAGCGTTAATTCATACGCAGCGCATAAGTAGTCGTCGGAACGTATATACAATCGATTATCGGGCTGGCTTTTAAGCGCGACGAGTCGATACGTCCTTGCCCGTCGCACAGTGGAAGCACTGTTCGTACGCCGTGGAAAATTTTTTGCAATACCGTCGACTGGCTCGGTCTGAAAAAAGAATAGAGAGAGAGAGAGAGAGAGAGGTGGGAGGTCGAAAAATTTGGAAAGTTTCGCGATGCTGCAGGTGCCGGAATCCCGGCAACAGCACTGCGACGACTGCACGCCTTGATCGCGTGCTTGGCACGTGCTGCACACGCCGCGCGCTTTTGCGCTCTTTTTATTTCTCCTCCCACTCTCGCATCGTTCTCTTCCTCGCTTGCTCGTATACTACAGGGACAAAGAGGCGCTAATTCTAGTAAAACGAGATGCATTGTCTTCCCGCAGCACCTCTGGCCCAGCCTCCAAGGCTATGCTGGTCGATTCGCCCAACGCGGCGATGGACAAGACACTGCTGAACAGGTACCTGGACCTGCCCCAGCCGTCGGACCGAGTGCAAGCCAAGTACATCTGGATCGACGGTACCGGTGAGGGCATCCGCAGCAAGACCAGGACCCTCAACTTCGTCCCCAAGGACCCGAAAGGTGAGCTGCTCTACTTAGCTCGCGCGTGATATCGACTAACGCGTACTAACGCACCTTTCAGAGCTCCCCAAGTGGCAGTTCGACGGTAGCTCGACCGGCCAAGCCGAGGGTGGCAACAGCGACATCTTCCTGGTGCCCGCGGCCATCTACAAGGACCCCTTCCGCCGCAACGACAACGTCCTCGTGCTCTGCGAGACCTACCACCAGGACATGACCCCGACCAAGTCGAACAAGCGCGCCGCCGCCGCAGAGGCCATCGAGAAGGCCAAGGCCGAGGAGCCCTGGTTCGGCATCGAGCAGGAGTACATCTTCCTGGACTTTGACGGCAGGCCCCTCGGCTGGCCGAAGAACGGCTTCCCCGGACCCCAAGGCCCCTACTATTGCGGCGTCGGCGCCAACCGCGTCATCGGCCGCGACATCGTCGAGGCTCACTATCGCGCCTGCCTCTACGCCGGCATCGATCTGTCCGGCACCAACGCCGAGGTCATGCCCTCCCAGTGGGAGTACCAGGTCGGCCCGACCGCCGGCATCGCCGCCGCCGATCAGCTCTGGATGTCCAGGTTCATCCTGTACCGCGTCGCCGAGGAGTACGGCGTCGTCGTCAGCTTCGATCCCAAACCCATGGAGGGCCAGTGGAACGGCTCCGGGGCCCACTGCAACTTCTCGACCAAAACGATGCGCGCCGAGGGTGGCATGGCCGAGATACAACGCGCCATCGAGAAGCTGAGCAAGAGGCACGACAAGCACATCAGGGCGTACGATCCGCGCGAGGGCAAGGACAACGAGCGCCGACTTACCGGCAGGCTCGAGACCAGCAGCATCCACGACTTTAGCGCCGGTGTGGCCAACCGCGGTGCCAGCGTGCGCATACCCCGCGGCGTCGCCGAGGCCAACAAGGGCTACCTCGAGGACCGCAGACCCAGCAGCAACTGCGATCCCTACGCCGTCACCGACGCCCTCATCCGCACCTGCGTCCTCAACGAGTAAACTGGCCAAATTATAGCCATACTATTGTACATACATACGATTTATCGCATATGCAGGCGTCTCTTCGGTTTTTCCTTTTGTTTCGACATTCCGGTTACACCTACTCACCGCGGCCGTCTTATTGTCACGCGTGTCCAACACCCGATGACGCAAGTGTCCTCGCTTATTTAATCTTTGATGATTCACACACACACACACACACATATACTTGCTACTCAGAGTACAAAAAAAAAAAGAGACAAAAATTTTTAACGATGGAATTCGTACGTACGCCGCCCGCTGCGCGAGGCACTATACGTTTTTTGTTACCGCGTTATCGTGTTCAGATACTTACTTTGTGTGTGTTTTTTTTTTATTTTTACTACTTTTTACTCGAGTCTTGCGCTTCTTAAGCTTCTGTGCGCGCGAACGAGAGCCCTGACATTTTATAACGCATTTTAATGAATAATTGTTAGGTTTAAGATGAGCATTATATCAGCGTATAGTCATATATTATGTATGTATAAACAACTAGCTTGTATATTTTCATATTTGTAAAATAATAAAGATTAAACTATTTTCTATAAGAGCAGCGAAATCACGTGCAGATTTATTATGCATAGAAAATACTTGTACGATGTGGAAAGCAGACAGACTACTATATAGGAAAATTGTAAATTTGTTCATTGTCGTCTTTCATACTGTTTGCTACGCAAGTTTTTCGAAAAATTTTCGAGATGTTCGAGCGCACTTGTTGAGTTGCAAATAAATCACTACTGAGAAATTTACAAGCTCTGCGAGTTTCATTTTCAGTTTGACCCACTTATTTTTATCATATCATTTAATCCGTCGATCCTCGACTAAAATACTTCTCTTGTTTTTCAAGCTCGAGACTTATCTATAAGTACCAGAGCTCGTGCTTTATCAATTTTTACACGGCGTTATACGGAAAGTAATTCGAACTGGATGATTGTTATACACACGTATATATACGGGCACAACAGGTATTTTCATTTTGGTGTTTATCAGAACAGCTGATATACCTGAGCGATCGACCGTCGAGGGGGCGCCACGCGTTTCAATTCGTAGCGAAGGTAGCCGCCATTCAGGGGCTCAAATGCCATAACCTCGAAAATTTTATAAATAAGCTCTTCGCTCCACACAGGATCAATAATTTTCTATTTCCATCTCATCGTAAGCCAGAGGAAGATGAATTCGTCAACGTACAAGTTATGCGTGCAGTTATTAAAATGTTCAAAAACAAGGAGCAGACTGTTCCTTCCAGTCAATAATGCGCAAAAAACGTTGATTGCCCGGACTGTTTTCACGAGACCGAAAGAATTGGACCAACTCAGAAGGCAAGCAAAACAACGTCAAGAAGAAAGCAGAGAGAGATATCGACAACAATCTCACAACGACGACTCGGAAGAAATTGGCCCATACGGATTCTTCTTATTAGTATGACATTTTTCTCGATATTTTCATTTTAAACGACATTTCCATCGGATTACCTAGATCGATGCAATGAGGATTTATTTCAGACCATACCAGTCATAACATTTGGACTTGGTACATGGCAGGTGTATAGAAGGCAGTGGAAGTTAGGCGTTATCAAAGATCTAGAGGACAGGTTGTCAAGAGAACCAGTGGAGTTGCCAGAAAAGTAAATTTTCATATCTCTCGCGCTTTAGTACTTTCATTTGATTTGGTTTTGATTTTCGTTTATTTTTCAGCCTCGATGATTTAGCCCGTTTGGAGTATTGTCCTATTAAAGTGAGAGGAGAGTTTTTATACGAGAATGAATTTGTTATCGGACCCAGAAGTTTGATTGTTGATGGACATGGAGCAAATGAGGGAAAAGGGAATTTGATATCGAATAGCAGTATGAACAGAGGATACGTTGTTATTACTCCATTCAAAGTTGAAGATAGAGAGTGAGCACCGATTCTTCTGTAAACGTTGATACACCTACAAGAATAATTTCTAAATTTTAAAACACTGTAATTTTCAGCTTGATCATCCTTGTGAATAGAGGATGGCTACCAAACAAGTATAAGAATCCAGAAGAAAGGAAGAACTGCCGAGTAGAAGGAACAGTGGAAATAACTGGAATAAACAGACTTACTGAAAAGAGACCCCAGTTTGTCCCTAAAAATGAGCCTGAAAAGGGTTCATGGCATTACAGGTTAGTAATTTAGTTCACCAAAACAAAATTTGTCTGATGTTAGAACTGAAAGTTAATCCAAGTTCATTTTTGTTAACCAGGGACGTTCATCAGATGGCAGAATATGCTCGTACGGAGCCAATTTTCTTGGATATGTTGGAATCTTACCCAAGTCCAAATATGCCAATCGCAGGCCAAACTAGGTTAAACATTCGAAACGAGCATTTGTCTTACGTTGTGACATGGTACGCACTGTCAGGTTTGACAGGATGGTACTGGTTTAGAATGTTTATACAAAAGAGACCCATCTTTTAAACTTTGTTGAGCCAAGCAATTTCAGTGTCAAGAGAACTTAATGTAAAATAATTTGTATTATAATTAAACATAATTGAAATTATTTATTAGAATCATTTTTTAATTCATATAAAATCTTTATATATGCATACGGTAATTTAATATGTACATAAATAAAATTACATCTACATGTGAAATTGGAATTATCACGAAGTTAAATACTTTCTCCCATAGAATTGTGCCTTTTTTTCGAAACCTACAGACTTAATCGGAGTATTCAATTTGTAAAACGGATTCATCGAGTACTGCAATTAAAGACACATCAATGCGGGGTTAATACCAGGAATAATGAAGCAATCGGTCGAATTGAAGATAGTTACCTTGATATAAGTCTCGTACATCTCATTGAAGAAATTCTTGATCCCGTCATCGTTCTTGCAATCGTGAACCATGATAAACCTTATGTGAGTGGCTGTGACGAAAGCACTGACAAACCATTGATTGAATTTATCGACGACTTTGAGATGCATGTTGGTAGTTTTCCAAACATGCTCGTCCACCAAATCAAGAGCAGCATGAGCAATGAACTGGCTCAAATGCGAATGATCCTCCTTCTGCAAGTTCAAAAACGGCCTTTCTCGTGAAGTAGGCAAAACGACTCTCATACATTCAAGTAGCTCCGAAATACCTTCGCATCCTTGTTGGAGTTGCTAAACTCGATTTCGAACAGGGGGTTGTCAGCGTGGCCAACAATCGCAAAATAATAACTGGACGTCATGTTTTGACGTTTGTTGTTGTGCACTCGCGGGCTGCGCTTCACCACGCCTAACCTGACCCGAGAATGTTTTCGCGAGAAGAAGGCTATATCGAGTCGACGGTGGCGCATCTGTCGTTCGATCGCGGCACCAAAACTCGCGAATTCGCAGATTCGCGAATCCACATGGTATAACCGACGACTGATAAAAGCGAACCAAAACACAAACTGTATAAGCAATAAGTATAGTCTGTGTATGTGCCTTGGCAGGCATCAACATGGCAGCGCGTAAATAGACGCGTTTGCACACATATACTCGCGTGCGTGTGAGTAATTTCGAGACTCGTCGCGGCGAGAGCAAAACGTCCTCGAATTCTCCAAGTATAGCATAGTCGTATAGTTATAATTTTCGGCGACCCCTTGCCGACCTTCGCCGTATAACTCGAGTCTGATTCTCTCTCTCTCAGAGGACAAGAGCCAGCTCTATCTCACCGACTTCTTGCTCCGAACGTGTTCCTTCGAGCTTCCTCGCTCGAAACAGCCAGTGCATTGTGCGCAGGAGAGACAAGTTGAATACAGAGAAGAGCCGAAGATGTTGAGCGTCGACGACAGAAAGGTATGTCGATCTTCTGAAAATCGAGCTCGAGAATCGCTCGCTTTTATCGTCTCATTGCGGCGGCTTTATCTGCTCGATTGAATTCGAAACTGCGATATAGAACAGGCCGACAGTTTCTAACTACTGCTTATCGCTCACCCGACTGTTTATCTCTCGCCGTATTTTTTAATACTCAATCGTCTCCGCTCTCGAATTGTACGAGTGCTCTAATTATGAGATTTCAGCGGCGTCGCGTGATTTTCCACCCGGGCTGCCGTGCTGGTTTTAAGGTTAAGGACGGCAAAGTCTGCAAGGGTTATCAGCAGCGGCTTGCCATTATTCGTATTGGAAACGTTGCGCGTTGCGTCTATTATCGCAGAACATTGGCTTAACGCGTTTGCAGAAATCGTTAACCTTTCCCGTAAACTGCTTTCAAATTGGCTGCTGTTAACTCGTCATTACGATTCCATACGCATTCAATTTTTAAAAATTCAAAAACTTATTCCACCAGCCCAACGGCGTTATAAAAAGCAAACACAATCGCGATATAACGAGACAGTGTTCGCGTTCTATTTTTACACGCGCCAATTACATGTCAAATTCTTAATATAGCCCATCGTACAGAGCTCTCGCCTAAGTCGTCCGATGAAAAAAAAAAAACCCACCGTATATCACGGGTCAAAGACATGGGCCGAAAGTTTCATTCACGAGGAGCGTGATACCGGTGTGATGTAATTAAACTCTCGGCCTTGCCTCGCCTTAGATACGATCCCTCTCCCCCCTTCAATTTCGCTCGCGTATACACTGATAAGCGGTCGCGTGCACCATTTCCAAGCTTTCCGACCTGCATCGGCCAAAATAGTGCAACAGGTGGACGCGGGCGACTTATTGTTGCTAAACGGCGGCGAATCCGCTCTCTCGCTGCAGAGACACACAAACGCGTATATATATACGTGTGCGTGCACGTCTCTCCAGCAGCAGCATAGTCCTCCCCCTCCGCGAACGCGATCCGCATCCGATAGCTCGTGTCGCACGCGCGCAACACGACGACGACTCGAGCCACGCGCTCGCAGTCGCGCATCAGCCGCAAACCGGAGCCCAGAAGAAGTTCGTTCCCCGCGTGCGTGCTCACCGGCTATACCACGATTTCGAGCGCGATTCTTCGCAGATGCAAAGCCGCCGCCGCCGCCGCCCCATCGTCTTCGCTCCGCACACCAGTGATACAACAATCTTCGGACCTTGAGTCATGGAGTACCTACTCAAGAGCGTATACGTAAGTCGTCCCGCTCGACATTTTCGCCGGTTCGGCTTTGTTGTTCTCTATCGGCAGCAGTTGGAATTTACGATTCGCGTGTCTGCTTTCAACCTCGGCTTCTCCGCTGCGCGTTACACCGATTTAATACCGGTTCTGTCTAGCCGCTATATGCCTCTCCATCCTCGAATGTAAACAAAGCCAATGGCTCAAGGTTTACATCGGCATATAGACTCGCTGTGTTTCCTCGTTACGAGTCATTTTTACATCTCTCTGTTGAGCCTTTTTACGATTTTTCAAATTGACCGTTTCCACTCTCTCTCTCTCTCTCTCTCTCTCTCTCTCTCTCTCTCTCTCTCTCTACGGACGGAGGGACATTTTTCAATGCTCTCTATCTTATCGCCTGCTCTGGCTGCGATGCTGGGAACTTTACAAAGCGCCTTAATTGACGTAAAATTACAATTAAGCTACGTCGTTCATCGTCGGCGTTTTTCTCGAGTCATTCGAAATCTTCCATCACGAGCGAAAACTACTATGAGGAAGCGGTCGGCTTGTGAGAAACGCAGTTTCTCGAAAAACACTCATTGCGTACGTACGCGCGCTTATTGATATAGATGCTGTAAATGAGCGTCGTTAATCGGCACGGAGAGCCGACAAATGATTGCGTAAGCTCGGCTAAAATTGTTCCATCTAATCTTGCCAATTAAGTTTACATTTTTAAAGCGCCGATGACACTTCGTTATCGCCGTGCAAAATTGCTGACAGCGATTATTATATAAAAAAAAAAAATTGGATTTTGAAAGTCACTTCACGAAGACTCTACGTGTTTACGATTATCACTGCGCGGCAGCTATTTTTATCGGCCTATCATTCCGTGATAATTCAAAATTCATGCGACGCTGTGTATACATTGTATGTGGAAAACGGAGTTAGGAATTAATAATAAGAAATTATACGAGTCAAAACAAAGAATTCGCTATCTTCGCTGTTGACGGCGTCAACGATTTCGATATACTATGGAAAAGCAAGACTGTCAATTAAATTTTCCATTCCTCCGCGATAACCCATGTTCCACAGCGCGCTATTGAGAAGTGTATACGAATGAAATCGCGAACATTTGGGAATTTATTTTTTCGATTTCACTAATGAATTAACTCCAATTGCAGACCAGAGGTCACCAGCGCAGTCCGTCGGACACGCAGGCGTTCAAGGAAAGAACGAAGCGAGACGCTCTCATTGATCTGGAGACTGAGCTGAGCAAAATTTCGGCATCTGCTACTAACCCAATCGAGAAGGAAGCCATCGAACAACAGAACGATGGTTTCAAGCGGCTTTTCGAGAGGTTCCTCGAGGAGGATGGACCTTCGCTCAACTGGGATCAGATTCAAAGATTGCCAGAGGGGGCGGTAAGTTCGCTCTCATATCAACATCGATATGTCGTAAAATCAATGCACCTGTGACCGTTTGATTTTCGTTCGCCAGATTAAAAACTACGACAATCTCCAAGACCCCGGAACGGAGGAGATCAAACAATTGCTGAGCAAATTGGTCGTGGTGAAATTGAATGGTGGTCTTGGAACGAGTATGGGATGCCACGGGCCAAAATCCGTCATTTCCGTTCGTAACGGTCTTACGTTTTTGGACTTGACCGTTCAACAGCTGGAGGTGAAGCTTTTCGAATTTTAAATTATCCTTCTTACACTATCATTGCGTGCATTGAAGCATTAAATGGCATGGAAAAATTGTAGAATTTGAACAAAACCTACGGATCCAACGTGCCTCTAGTCTTAATGAATTCCTTCAACACGGACGATGATACGCAAAAAATCATCAGGAAGTACAAAGGAATCGATGTTGAAATCCACACGTTCAATCAGAGCTGCTATCCTCGTATCAATAAGGAATCTCTGTTGCCAATCGCTAAACACTGTAAAATACACGACGACATGGAATCGTATGTACACATTTTTCAAATACCTATTTTTGAAATAGGAAAACCTTTGTATTACGTATACTTATTTCTGAAATCTCGGTTTCAGCTGGTACCCTCCTGGACACGGAGACTTTTACGAAAGTTTCAGGAATTCGGGTTTATTGAAATTATTCCTGGCTCAAGTAAGTTCGGAACATTTTTTGTAAGGAAACGCGAATTCTTTATATTGTCGTCGTCACAAATAATTTTTTTTTTCCAATAGGGGCGTCAATATTGCTTTATTTCAAACATCGACAATTTAGGAGCTACGGTTGATTTGAGAGTTTTGAGGCTACTGTTAGGACCTGAAAATACCGCACAAATTGAATTCCTCATGGAAGTGACAGATAAAACGAGGGCAGACGTCAAGGTAAGCAATTGGTCAACTATTTTTGCCCATTAATGTCACAAGTTCAAGAAAATTAATTTTTATTGAACGTTTACAGGGTGGCACACTAATTCAGTATGAAGATAAACTTCGACTTCTTGAAATAGCACAAGTTCCCAAAGAACACGTAGAAGACTTTAAATCTGTGAAAACGTTCAAATATTTCAATACGAATAATTTATGGATAAAACTCGCTGGTAAGATAATTTATGCTTCTATTAGCATACGTATTATATATTTTAAGCGAAGCAATGCTATTTTTAAAACAACTTACACTTGGAATGTTAATTTTTAGCTATTGAAAGAATTCTGGGTAGCGATGGGCTTCAATTGGAAATCATTGTAAATAATAAAACCTTTGAAAACGGTTTGAACGTGATTCAACTCGAAACTGCAGTAGGTGCAGCTATGAAAAATTTCAACGGAGCTTGCGGTTTGTACAAAACTTTTACATCGCAAGATTTGACGCTCAGAAAAAGTAGTAACTAGACCTCTTTTCTTTTGATTTTACAGGTATTCACGTACCACGTAGCAGATTTTTACCCGTCAAAAAGACTTCAGATTTGCTTCTTGTCATGAGTAATTTGTACATATTACGTAATGGTTTCTTGTCAATGTCACCGCAAAGGATGTTCCCGACCACGCCTTTAGTAAAGCTGGGAGATAACCATTTTTCAAAGGTACTTATTTTCAAGTCAATTCGTGAATAGATTATAAAAATGTGTAGAATGCAGAGAAATAATTCCAAATTTTTTGTAGGTAAAAGAGTTTCTGAACAGATTTCCAACGATTCCTGACATCTTAGAACTGGATCACTTGACCGTTTCTGGTGATGTCACATTTGGCAGAAAAGTTACTCTAAAAGGAACTGTAATCATCATAGCAAATCAAGGAGAAAGGATAGATCTCCCATCAGGCACAATTCTCGAAAATAAGATTGTTTCTGGAAACTTGCGAATTTTAGATCACTGATTTCATTGTATACGTGTATTTGTAATTATTAAAATTAGATGTCCATGTACGAAGTGCAGTCGAAATACAAAAATGTTTATCTGTTCGGTGCAAGTGCTATTAAGTCGTGAACAATTTTATATATATATATATTTTTTTTTAATTTATATTTGTTTTAGTTTTTAAATTATTGAAGATTTTAAGCCGTTTAATTCCTTGTAATCGTACATAGAGTTAGTAAATTAGCATTAGGTATACTTTTATCTGATTTATGTTAAAATTTGTTGAATTTATTAATAAACACAGACCAATTTATGGTAAACTATTTTACAAACCACGCATAAAATTACATTTATTCACGAAGGTGCACAAACCTCGATATAAGAAGGAATCGGGATGGTAATTTACTTTAGGAAAAAGAGGGACCTGGTTGGAAATTTTGATTGAGCAATTTCAGTATAAAGCAATGTCAGTATAATTATTTTTGTGGCATATAAATATCGCCAACGCGTATTTTATAACATTATCATTCTAAACAGCTATTCAACATATGAGATCGTCCTAGACCCATGACTTCATAGGCAATCACTTGACGACTTACTGGTCGTAATCCAGTGGCTAAATCGGTATTAATATCTAAATGATTTCCAAGAATTCCAGAATCTGGCCATGATACTCCTAACAAGGGATCTTCTGTACCAGTAGGTGTTGGATTTCTAAGTGGAAAAATTAAAAATCATATGATAGGTTCGGTATTGCGAAATCACTATGAAGTGGAAAAGAACGTTTAACTCCTACCCATATTTAGCGAAATTTGTCATCAGTCTAACATATCTACTTATAGTTTTTTGAACTTCAGGATCTTCCGATAAACCAACATCAGACAAGTAAAATAAGTAAGGAATATCTTCGGTATGACCCACACCTTGAGCACAATCGATTAATATGAAATAATTTCGTTGAATTGGAAACATTGATACTAGATATTTACCATCAATAGAATAACTATTCTTGTTTTTCCTCCATCCAGGATACTTGTCAGAATTATATGAAAAGCGATAATAATATATTGGGTGCTCATTGCGAAAACGCAGTAATTGTTGTTTTGAATCAATTCCAAGAACAAAAAATAGATCAGAAGCCAACTAAAAAAATAAAAAAAACAACGATAATGGTGATTTGCCAAATTAATTCGTAAAGTTTATATTAGGACGATTTCGTTTACTTTTGTTAAATGCTTGACAGCACCTTCTGGTAAACCATTGAAACTTCCAGCAGATATAAACTGTTCTAATACTGAATTAGAAAATGCAATCGATGAATTGCCTAAAGAGCTTAATCCTTTTTTAAACAAATTAATGATATCGACTGAAAAGAAAAAATATCGAATCGAGCGATTATTCAAAATATAAGAAGAAAAAAATACCAAAAAATCGGTTATCCAATTGTAATTACTTTCAGCTATAGAAATTGCTTCAGCTGATGTGAATCCCAACATGTGAGGACCTTTATTATAATTCCCATGCAAATATTTGTCAACGGAGCATTGTGATACAAATTTCTTTTGATCGCCTCCTAGTAACTGTGATTCAATCGTTGGCCGGAATGATAGCTTCAACAAATTGATTCTTATTTTTTAAACGGGTCCCGTCATCTTTCGTTGACTTTAGACATGAAACAATAAAATGCGTCTGTTACCATATTTATCTCATGTGCTTTGCTTGCAATATCCGTTGCCGAGGCTTTATATAGACCATCTAGCAGTGTATCTATGCTTGAAATGTTAATTCCCAATCCTAAACCAAGAGCGAAGGCGTTAATCTGAGCTTCAACATATGACTGTATACCCCAGTATAGACAAAGAGTCGATCCACTCATTGCTATTGACTTACTAAATAACCCTATGAATTTTCGTCTCATTATTCACTAGAAAATGTTCCATTAACATTTGAAGTTTTTCATTTGCGACGGCCTTTAATACCTGCAGACATCTCTGATAGTACATGAAGATCAACAGACACAGCTCCAGCACTTTGACCAAAAATTGTTACTTTATTCGGATCTCCACCAAATTCTTCTATATTTTTATTAACCCATTGTAATGCTAAATTTTGATCCTTAAGGCCGGCATTACCTGCGGCATTTTGATGACGCAAATTGAGAAAACCTAAAATTCGTTGTTGAAATTGCTATGACTAAGATTTTAAAATGTATTGAATCCATAAATTTTATTAATTTAATGTTGCAAACCAAATGGTCCGACTCGGTAGTTAAATGTCACCAAAATCACATCATCTTCAATGAGAAAGTCTGGACCATAATAATTAGCAGAACCCACGTAAAATCCACCACCGTATATCCAAACCATGACTGCTTTTGGGTTACTTAATTTTCCATTATTCGAATCAATCTATTAGAATCGATTGTACGATGTTAAAATTGTTAGCAGAAATGTTTAATAGGTCCGTTAAGTCGATGCTTTTATATAAAGTTATTCTGTGATACTTACAACCGGTGTAAAAACATTGATAAACAAGCAATCTTCTGAACCTACTATGTCGGAACTAGAGAATTTAGGTTGAGTACAAGCATTTCCCTGATTAATAGCATCCAATGTGTTGGTCCATTTTTGCTTCATAACCGGTGGCTATAAGACATTTTTACAAAACTTGATATTATTCACGCGATAAAGTTCTAGTTCATATAAATAGTACCAAATTTCACCTTAAATCTTAGGGATCCAATCGGGGCTTCTGCGTAAGGAATAGCCGTGTAGGCTGCATATTTGTGTTTTAGTCTCACTGTTTCCAAAATTTGGCCGCGTATTGGACCACTATGGGTTTGCACAATTGAAGTGTAGGTTACTGCTTCGGTTACTGATTTCGTTAATAAGCTAACACCCACTAATAGAACTATGAAATGAGGCAATAAAGCCATTATTTGCGCGATTCGCTAACAACCTTTGGAAAATTTTTAAAAAGATATGATATACAAAAAAGTGAAAATAAAAAATAAAACCTAGCTTTATTATATGCGATTCTAGCTTACATTTGACATAGTTTCAGTAGTGTGTAATGTTAGCAGTAATTTCATTGTAGTTGAAAATTGCGATCAGCGTGTCCGTGTTCCAAAGTGATGTTTGGTTATATAAATTTAAAAAAAAATAAATAAAAATCTTTTTTTTTTCTTATTTCTCGGTAAAGTACGTTTATATAATCAATGGTTTGTCAAAACTGGTATTGCGATATCCTCATAGTATCGCGTTTATCTATGCCGGATGGATGAAATTATTATGCAGAAATCTAGAAAAACATTTATTTTTGTCTACAGAGTAAGTATACATTTATGGTTTTACCGAAAATAGCTTCTGAGGAATTACAACTGTATTTCATTTCGAATGTTAATTTTGATTGTCTTAAATGTGTATAAATTTACTTGAGATATTGTATAAAAGCAAGTAAAAATAATTTTTCTTAAACATAATCCTCAGATAAGTCATGAACTTAATCACAGTGCAGTTACTTGTGCCTCTTGATGCAATTGATAACGTCTTCGACATCTTCGGTCGAACCTAAGTATATGGGAGATCTTTGATGAATGTCTTTTGGCACTATATCTAAGATGTTGATTTCTCCATTTGATGCTAGTCCACCAGCTTCCTTAATAATGTAAGCCATTGGAATACACTCGTACAACAATCGAAGCTGCAAATATTCAGTAATCAAGTTATTAGATCAATCGTGATGGAATCATCAATACGTAGTTATAAATACACCTACTTTGCCATTAGGATTGTCTTTTGTAGCGGGATACATGAAAATGCCTCCGTATTTGATCGTTCTATGAACATCAGCTACCATGGATCCAACGTATCTGGCTCCATATGGCTTTCCAGATGACGGATTCTTTTTTAAATCGACATATTCCTTGATAGCCTTATCCCACGTTCTTTCGTTTCCTTCGTTTATGCTGAAGAATGAAGATGGTCAATTATGTTTAGAAATCGAATATGAATATTTTGGCACATTTTTTACCTGTATATTTTTCCTCTCGACGGTATCTTCATATTTTTCTCGGTAAGAATAAATTCACCAATAGCTGGATCGTAAGTGAATCCGTTGACACCCTGACCAATAGACAGCACCATCATGGTGGCTGACCCGTATAAAGCGTAACCAGCAGCTACGAGGTTCTTGCCTTGTTGAAGAGCATCCGAAACACTTGGCGGCTTGCTGTTGTCCAATTTTTTGTAAATGCCAAAAATCGAGCCGACCGAGACCAGGCAATCGATGTTAGACGAACCATCGAGCGGATCAAAACACACGATATATTTTCCATGGTTCTCGGTCTTTACCTCGATGGCCGAGGGATTCTCTTCGGAGACAAGGAGGCACGTCGTAAATGAAGATGTGAGCATGTTAATAAATAATTCGTTGCTCAGAATATCAAGTTTCTTCACTTCTTCACCTTGAACATTTGTCGTGCCGGCAATTCCATACCTAGGTTTTTAAATCTATGCTATAATATCTTATATTTTATATCTTCAAAATTGATTTTTAGCCTGCTACAAAAATTTAAACGATAAAAAACTTTTTTCTTAGTATATTTTAATTTCGGACCAACATCGCAAACTTATATATCTATACTTCTATGTTCCGACAAAAGATTACAACAAAGATACGAGATATTAAATTTGAACGAATATTACTTTTTCCTTTATCAGAAGAATCAATTAAACGCTTTGTAACGATAAAACACGATAACCAGATATAGCTACAGAGATAATTGAAAAAGTTGAAAACTAAGGGTCACAGTGCTTTGAAAAAGTCTACATATCAGTTGCATCAATGCATATATAACTTAGTTGATTATAATAAGTAGGAGCTTTATATTTTCTCGCTAAAGTGTAAAAGTATGCCTAATACACATGTGTTAATTGCAATTACTTCTATGATTAGTTGCATTATTGCGTGTTCGTCTGGTTTATACCTTGGACATCTGCTATTTCCAAGACTTATATCAAAATCCATCAACAGTGTAAGTTTGCAAGGGTTTGTTGACAAACTTTTTCGTTATTTGTGTGAGTAATTTTTCACTAGACGATTCTAATTAGGAAAAGTTGTCTATATTCAGTTGTGTCACACTATTTATATTAATATTTAAAATTTTCTAACGATCACCATTCATTACTTTAATGTATCCTTTTCAAATATTAGTTCAGGTTTCATGTAGAAATAAAAAAGCTTTATTTACTTGATATATTATAGGAATTTAAAATTTTTCTATATCGAAAAGAAAAAGAATTAATCTCTTGATTACCCTGTGAGAAAAGTAGAAATAAGGCTGATCAACAATCGGCAAAGAAGTATAGATAACTTTTTTATTCCGAGAGCCCGGAAAAATTTCCACTGGCTCAATATAGATATATAGCAATAGTGGCGAGTATGTTTTGGCTTTAGAATAGTATTAGCGTCGGCCTCGAGACTTGTTTGCATAATTATAGAATAGAAGAAACTGAAAAACAGCTTTTGGTAGGCTCGTCTCTCTGGTGACGCGTTATCATGCCACGCACGAGATACTCACATATTAGCTATACCGGCTTTCCTCACAGCCGAGCTAACGGCTTTAACCGCTGTTTGAATGCTGTTGAGCAGTTGCGTCAGATCACCGGTGGCGCTGGGCACTTTACGCTGCTCTTCTAGCACGAAACGTGTCAGCGTCATGCAGTTCGAGTCAAAAGTATGTCCCTTCGACGACATGATTGAACCGGTTTTCGGCTTATTAGCCCCTGTTCACCTGGAAAGCATAAACTTTCTGAAATGCGCTTGTTTATCAATACAATCGAATTCGATGCAATATCCGACACTTTAATAATATCAGTGTGCACGTGCATCCACTGCATTTAGTGTTTATAAGACATGCGATAACAGGCTACATTGATACTAAATCCAGAGAGTGCATAAACAACAACAGATTAATCGACTGAAAAACATGTTAGTTTCTCGACTCTTCGAATCTCGCAATACATTTGAATTTGATACGTATACTTATTATTTTTAATATTATCTTAACCTATAACGCAGAAAAAATTCTGATGTAAGCAAGAAATATTTTCTTTTGCGCGTTTTAAAATACCAAGAAGCCAATATGCATGCATCACAAGGCACTTTGTTTAATTCATAAGACCGTATGACTGAAAAGACGAATAAGATGTATACTCTAGTATAGTGGCGTAGTAGATATATTTAAACAGTAACAGGTACTTACCAAAACTTGATCTAGCGAGAGGAGCCGCGGTCCAGCTGGTCTCGCGAGCACGAGCTGAATGAGTATAGCACGATCTCGTTATGTTGCCGGTCGCGGAGATACGCTGACAGGGGTTAAAGTCGACACGAAAAGTACCGTCACTTTCGTAGCTAGCCCGGCAGCGGACGCTCATTCGATGACTTCCATCAGGCGGTTTGGTAGCCGCTCTCTTATCTTCTGCCGGCATTTAACGCGGGCACACTATAACTATGTATAAGTATAATATAGGCCGTATCTTGTCCAATATCGCCGAGTCGAAAGTTCAGCTACAAAGAAACCTACACGCAAATATGCATGAGCAACAGCGTTACTTAACGCAAAAATCACGGCTTTGATTAGCGGTTCGAGTCAATCATTCTAAGGCTACAGCATCTCTTTTCGTGTAATGTGCATTAGAATTTCTTATACTGCTATGCATTGGTTTTTCTCTTATTCATATATTATCTTTTTATACGTCAAATTTTTATGTTACGCACTCGAGTGCTATTTTTCCGCCATCGGTTATCAGCTGTTTCTTAGAAAGATAAAAACAAGAGCATACGTTGCAGTAGATTGAAAATTTAATAAGATACGAAGGAAGTTGTCGAACCCAAACAATGCAATGAAGGAGATTGCATGTACTGATATTAAAAATGTAGCAAGGACCTTTTTTAGCCAATTTTTTCGATTTTCATGCGAGATCTAGAATCACAGATGTTTATAATGATTTTTTAATGAAATATGCATTACAGTAGTCGGTTCATATTTCATTGATCAAGATGTTAACATTTGTTCATTATCAGTTAAGAATTTAGGTTGCTGATTATTCTTGCAGCAGAAGAGATAATTATAAATTGATAGAGATAACTAAAAGAGAAATTTCGATTCTTTACTTCAATCTCTGTCAGAACGTAGGCGGTTCCGCTCCGTTCAGGGTGGGCCTTCGTTCGGCGGTCAAAAGTTTTTTCTTCATTCTCTTTAACAATGCTCAAGTGCTTTCAATAGTTTTTCAAAGAAATATTCATTCACTGAAGTACTCATTCAAGATAGAAAGCAAATTTGAGCCATCAATTCCAAGATGTCGCTTCGCATCTGCCGATCTGTGTGTGTTGCGTTTGGATTCATTCTAGCAGGTGTTGGTCTTTTATTGGGATTCTATGTATTCCCGTTACTTGTTAATCAACAGGTCGATGATGTAAGTAATTCCAAAGAAATATGTCAGTAATAGCGCAAAGCACATATTTTAAAAAATGATCAAATTTCATTGACTCGGGCTGCATCAATGCGTATAAAAGTTCTGCAATCACGCAGATATCATTTGTATAAAACATCGGTTATAGCTGACGACTATATGTCTGTTTCTGTTTATAGTTTTGAAATTTATATATTGATGTTGCAAAATTTTCTGTTTTCAGACTATGAAATTAGTAAACGGAACTGAAGCATACGAAAGGTGGGAAACACTCCCAATTCCATTACAGTTTAAAGTTTATTTTTTCAATGTGTCTAATCCTGACGAAGTTCAAAATGGAGCTAAACCCATAGTAAAAGAAGTTGGCCCATACGTTTATGAGTAAGTTAAAATATTTATAATTGTAAGCTAAGATTAATAGCATTCACTGACATAACTGTAACTTTTTCAGTGAATATAGGCACAAATATGATATAACCGAAGACGAAGATGATACTTTCTCATATAATCAAACTCAATTATTTTCATTTAATGAGAATGCATCCAAACCGAACAAGGAAGATGATAACATTATAGTTGCTCATTTGCCGTTGATGGTAATTTAAATGTTAAACGGTTTGTCCATTAATAAACGTCTTGTGTATCTGTCTGTAAAATTTTATTACATTGAATTTGCAAGATATTGCATATCGTATATTTAAGTAGTTATAATAATTATGTTTAAATTTATTTTTTAGGTTATAAGCCTTATGGCGGAAAAGCGATTGATGTCTGAATTGCTAGGTACCGTTGTTTCTCACTTATTTGACAATCCGAAGAATGTATTTTTGACAACAACAGTCAAAAAGTTCTTATTCGATGGTGTTAATATTAATTGCTCTAATGGTGACGGAACCGTCAGACTCATCTGCAACCAAATAAGAAGAAATGCTCCAGCCCAATTAAAAGTACCCGATAAAGGCGTAGATGGTCCATTTGTGTTTTCTTTATTGAGCTACGTATGTAATATGTATACATAACAAATTAAATGCTTATATACCTTATTACAAGAAGTACTTCTCTTTTCCAGAAAAATAATACTCACGATGGCAGGTACAAAGTCAGTAGCGGCGTCAAAGACATTAGTACTTTAGGAGAAATTTATGCTTGGAAGAATTCGTCGACAGTTGACGCGTGGAAACCTAACGGCACATGCAATAACATTTATGGCACTGATACAACAATTTTTCCACCTCATCGAACTCAGCTTTCAAGAGTTAACGTCTTTCAATCGGATATATGCAGGTAGATATTATAATACGCTTATAATGTAATTATAATGAATTGCATGATATTTAAAAAATGTATTGATATCAAATTTCAGAACAGTGAATTTACACTATAATGACGAAACTGAATATAAAAATATCAAAGGTCTGAGGTTCGTAGTAGAGAAAGACATGCTACTGTCTGGGGCAAATTATTCGGCAAATAAATGTTATTGTTTAAAAGAAACAAAAGGAATAAATGGTGAAGACGGTTGTCTACTTGATGGTGCTTTAGAATTATATCGATGTCAAAGTAAGATTTAACGTTACATTTTCAAACTATTATAATGCATCGAATAGACGTACATAGTATATTAAATCCTAAACTTTTGTCTTTTAGATGTACCGTTGGTTCTTACATTTCCACACTTTTATTTGGCACATGAAAAATATCGGGACAGTGTTGAAGGTCTCAATCCTGACAAAACTAAGCATGAAATCTTTGTTGAATTGGAGCCGGTAAGTAAAGCAAATATTTACAAATTCTTCTATACGCATGCGATATGTAGTAGTGGATGCATAGATAAAACAGATTCCTGTATTCTGTCAGTAAAACAGCGCCCTATTTTAATATTACCATTGCGTTTGATATTTTGTTGATTATACCTGCCATCTACAGGAGATAATAAAAATTAAAACAAGAATTTTTCTCGGCATCTTATCACAATACAAATTCTGACTTTTACTTTTATTTGAACATGACTCAATGTTTATTTAATTGATAATTATAAAAGAATGTATTTCATTGAGGCTAATGTGGAAAAATAATTTCTAGAAAAGTGGTACCGTTTTAAGAGGAAGCAAAAGAGTGCAATTTAACATTTTCTACCGTCCGATCCATGGCATCAATTTGACAAACAAATTAGCTCATTCTTTAATGCCAGTATTTTGGATCGATGAGGTATGTGACATGTTTTGAAAACAACATTTTTTTAATCCATCACAAAACTCATGCATTATATATACCTTTACAGGGAGTCGAATTAGATGATTCAAACATAAATTTGCTTTACGATAGTCTTGTCTATCCGATGAAGATTTTAGACGGTGTTTATTGGACACTAATTGGCCTTGGCTTGGCTATTGGTCTTATTAGCATGGTTTGGTGCATGTTGTTTGCGCACAAGCCAAAACATTTATTTTAGAACTTAAAAATCTCCCTTTTCAATAAAATTTTAACTAATTAAATTTTAGAAGACAATTTACCAATCTATTTTTTAAAAATAACATTGTACATAGTAATATTCCAATAAAAGCTTGAAACAATATATCGATTGTGAACCATGACAGGTTGATGCTAGAAAAACAATGTAATAAATATTTCTAAAGTACTCGAATAAATCTGTAATAAAAATTTGTCAAAATCTGCCCGATATGTTTTGAATTTAACATTTTTACACAAGTAATCTCGAGTTCTTGTCAAGATCCTAGCTGTGAATATGAATCCACCCGATTTATTCAATAGTTAGTACACAATAAACGCTATTGTCGGACAAGAAAGAATATGTTTCTGTCTATGGCAATCAAATTGTGTTAAGCTTCAGCAGTTGTAAGTAGTTACTTGCCAAATCGTATTATGCTTTCGTCTATGAGCAATCATTCTTTGTAGCATAAAATTTTCCACTTTATTAGATTGTTGCTTTAAATGGTCTATGTTTGCTTAGTATAACTTGCTGTGTCGTCAGATAAGTATTTCAACTCGTACAACGAATTTTAGACCGAACCATAAAGTTTTTACATCTCATATTTTCTATTTGGTTATTGCAATTTTTCACCGGTTTTCTGATAATTTGAGAGAAGGCTCTGAAATATCGCGCCCAAAATTTTATATTTGATTAGAAGTTGCGACAAAATTTTGGTGATGAAACGGGTAACCGCAAAATGTCAATGGTTTGCGGCCCTGAATCGCAATGACCTATATAAATGCAAAAGTAAAGCTATCACAATTTTGAATAAAACCGAAAGCACCTATGCTACAAATTTCTAGTATCAAAATGAGCAACAAAAAATTTTCAAGGTTTTTGTGATTATTTAATCTTTCACAACAACGCCAAAACTTTAGTTATTGCTAGTCACTGGCAAGATATGTAAAAATTGCGTCAGGCAAATATTAATATAAATTTGGGCGCAGAAAGCGTTCGTGTAAATGCAGTCGATTGAAATTGAAAATCCCGCCCGTCAGCGCGAAAAACGAGAGTAAACATTAGTAGTCTCAGTCAAATGAGTCAAGGATACGTAATACTTGTTTGATCCTCCTTGGACCACTTTCTCCGTCGCGTCGCGCGTATACAGCCGTGAAAATGAGGAAAATGCCGACTGACGAAAAGTCTTGCAAGCCTTATCGATGTATAGTGATTAGGCGGCGCGTTTCCAGTTTATCAATAGATATGCAATCACAATGATTCTTATACATGGTTCGCCTCGGTTATTATTGACACAAATACTTGAGATAAAGGCGAAATCGACTGCGTCAATAAACGATCCTATTCGTCTATGCATGTATTGAGATATACGTCCGCACGATTTTACAGCCGATCGATCACACGCGCGCGAGTTCAATGAATTCATTGCACCGGCCAGAAGAAATCCAGCCCGTGATGCGTTCCATTCCGAAACTAATAAGCCGCAAGCTTACCTAATCACAAGCTCGTAAGTCAAATTAACGATTCGACGCCAGTAGTAGGCGGACGTATGCGAGCAGCCTGGCTAATGCGCCGAGCGAGGGGGACAAACAAAAAGAGCAACGCACTGCCAATCGGCAATTGCACGAATGCGCGCGCCGGAAGCGCAAATTCTCTCCGGGAGGTGTATAGCGGACCTTGAGGGCGTCAAAAGTCAAGGCACAAGGAAGTGGCTGCAACGAAAATCTCGCTGAGAAATGCGCACGCGTATATATCGCACAGGGCGAGAGAAAAGTTGAGCTTGTCTCTCCGCTCTTCGCTGCGCGATCGGCCGGCGACGAAGTGAAAGGATAAAGAACGTCAGATGCAAAGCGCGTTTTTCTGCATTATCAAGCTCAAGGTTGGAATCGAAAATGCATATCGATCCGTCTGTGCGAATTATCCTGTAGCTGACACATGGGAATTTCTTCGGTTAACGGTTAACCTTTTGAAGAAAAAAAGTTCTTTACATACCGATTAGATTAACAGATCCTTGCGATTCCGTAAACATTCGCGCCTCAGCTTCGACTTTTACCGAGATAAATAAAATCATCGTAATTCGTATATGTGATTCGCGCCTTGTGGATTGTTCACGGGACCTAGGGACTATTGCAATAACAATTCGATCGTGCGTGAAAACTCGTCGCGTGGAAATTCTTCTGCATCGAGACCGAATGCTAATGCGCGCGAGAATTTATCACGGAAAAATTTAATCGACGCACAAAATAGCCATAGTGAAAAGGCGAGATAGAGCGTTATTGAGACAATCTCGTCCGCGGGAAATTTCCCCGTGGGCATATCCAGCGTCTCTCTCTCTACTATATACTCTGTAATCGTGGCTATGGTGGGAGGCGAGTGCAAAAGCCCCGAAAAAAAAAAGGATGATAGACGAGCCAACGTCAGCGAGCGGGCAAGTGAAAGATTGCCAAAATACTCGATGGGAATGACGGCTATACCGGTCGAATACCCAATTACGTGTATATATACACATACACGCGCTCAAGCGAACGCGGCAATGAACGTACTAGTACACAGACGAGCCAGCGAGAAGCAGCTCGTCGACGGACAAGGTATACACATTGTACACGCGGTGGTGGCACACGGACCGAGTCCCGCGTGCGGCGCTGTATAAATAATACTTGTCGCGCGATGCCGCGAACAGTCTACTTAGAACTGGCGCACCTGTTGCACCATTTCCCGCCTCTCTCTTTCTTTCGCACGACTGGCTCGTTGCCGACGCTTTTTTTTTTTTTTCGCTACTTCTGGTCGCGCTGCGCTAGGCACCTTTCGAATTTTTCTGCGGATTCGACGACGGACGTGAGAAGAACGCAGCTGCTGTGTGCCATCGATACTATACTCCTTTTTTCTCGCGACGCATCATCGAGACCTTGGCTGACGGGATAATGTCGCACGACAATTACGGATTTACCGGCAGTACGGTAAGTTGGCTTTTCTTTTTTCGCCGGTTCAATTTGACGAGATAAGACGCGCACTCGAGAACGCTATCGTTATTATGTTTTAAGTTGTGGACTCGCCTCTATAAGGGGCGAAAATTTTTATTGATTGGCAGCGATAGTCGTGAGGGTGTTATCGTTGTAATAAGTTACTTACCTCGAGTATACCGTGACGCAGGCTCAGAGTGCGATCGGTAGGGCGAGAACGATAGCCGATTATATCGTTGCGAAAAGGAGTCTTATTTGCGGACGGGATTATGAGAGTATGATGTATAACAGCTTTGCTTAATTGAATCGACCTCAAAAGCTCGAAAAGTGCTAACCAGCTTACATACTCTTCCGGTCGCTATTAGCGAATCGATGGCTCCTAATGGATCGGTTTATTTGTATGAACAATTAAAATCGACGACGATTTTTGTTTACGAAAACAGGCGAGATCGTAAACAAAAAGTCGTCTCGTCGGACACACCTAGCTGGAACATTCTCGAAAGCGTTTATATCGAGCATAAATTGTTCTCGATACAGAAAAAATATTGGGATATTCCGTCAGTTTCTATATTGACACTACTGCCGAACAAGAATATCGACTACGAACCAAACAAACGCGCGTCACTGCTCTCGCCTGAATTTGAATACCTGCGAGCTTTAGAAAAATTATCTGCTCGATGTATAAAAAGTGGTTTTCTGCGTGTATAATGTTGTATGTTTAAAGCGCGACTTATCTCACTCTCACTCTCTGATACACCCGAGCAGCTACACAAATGGCTGGAATTTTTTACAGCCCGAAGAATGCAATTAAGGCCATAGCCGGGATCTGTGTGTGTGTGTGTGTGTGTATATAGTTATCGATACAGTGCGCGTAAAACAGGTGGCCGATGATCGACGAGTATTAGCTCGCGCACACCTTCTTTTCAAACTTTCCACACACACAGGATTCACACGTGAATTAACGTCGGCAAGCGCGAATTTTCAGTACAACTATGCCCGCCTTTCCGCATCTTATCCGCCGCGCTGAGTCTTATGCCGCGAAAGCCAAACAACTAAATCTAAGATTTCACTCTGGAATTTCTTTCTTTCCGCGAAGCGCCGACGCGCACAATGCTAATCTTTTGTCGCACTCTACAACGATGAGCTCAATGAATTTTCCAGGTAGCAGTGAAAATCATTCGTGCGCGTCGGCGACCAATATAAGGACCGGTGCACCGAGCGAATAACTCATCGCAGATAAATATTGACGAATAATTCATTGAACCGGATTATAGCCGGCCGTTAAAAAAACAAATGTTTTTCGCGCAGTGATAATGCGCTCGCGTATAAGTATCGCAAGGTCGAGTCTACCTCGTATAGACGTAAATATTGAGACAGTCAGCAGCAGCCGGCTGCGTATCGGGAAATCAAGTTCAGCCGTATACGCACTCGGTCGCGAGGCATTAAAAAAAAAAAAAAGATCCATTAAAAAAATAGCGCCGCGCTTATGTTGCGCAACGATCTCAGCGAGAGCACATGTGTGCCGATCAGAGTGTCAGGGGACGAAGCGTATCGAGGATGCATTCTTTCCGCGTTCGCTCGCATAAAAACATCGAAACACCTATACGTATAAGTTAGTAGCAATAGAACAGGCTCTCGCGAGAACTGCTGCTGCTCACACGCATACAATTATGCAGTTTCGAGCGGCGCGGGACGCGGGATTTTTCCTTCTCGGAATAAAAGCGTTTCGCGTTCCTGTCTAATTGAGCACTCGCGTGTTGCGCCTTATATCCTCTATTTTTTTTTTTCTTTTTCCTTCTCTCCTGCACCTCGTGTGCGATCCTATCGATCTGATTGACGGACGCAGTTGTTGCGATTTTTCATTGTGACACGCGCGACGACGATGCTATTTCAGATGCATACGTTTCTCGCAGATAACAGGGTTTATAAAAACGAGGAAAAAAAAAAAAAAATTTCCACTGCAGGAATGCTTATTTTATTCGCGCCGTTTTCTTAATGAACCGATCGATAATCGCGAGAATATTTTTCTCCCGCTTTCTCGATAAACAGCTACTACCGAGCTGCGAAAACAACGAGTAGGATCTTTCAAAGTTTTTCGATCCGCGAGCCGTTTTAATCTGTGTACCTTTGCCGCGATGCCGAGTTATGTAAGTGCGCGCGAATACACACACGAGAAGAACAATTTAACCATAGCATTGTACGCGTTTAGCGCTCAGGAGCTACGCGGATGCAATTGCTTTTCACAATGGAGAAACCGGCTTCAAGGTGGACGAATCTTTTGGTCACGTTTTTAGCGTCGTAGAGGATAGTTATAGCAGTAATGATCGATAAAAAATCCGGTTATAGTATCGGGACAAAAAACGTCATAGCTCGCAAAAAAAAAAAACAAAAAAAAAACGTGTAATCCCGCGCGTTTCGCAAGGAGAAACCGGCGAACCTTTAAACGGGTTTTTGTCACGTATCCTTAACATTAATCATTCGTGGGGTACATTCGTCGATTCGAGCAGGCTTCGGCGTTTGAAAATTATCATATCGCAATTAATGCTGCACTCACGTGTTGTATTAACGCGTTTTCATATACCCGAGACTCGTGCCATAAATCGCAATGAGTGAAAAAAAAAAATTAATAATTGTGTATTAGCGCGCGTTAAGTACTACACTCGAGATACAGCGCGCGAATTATCGGACAACATCCAAATAATTTAATCACGGGATTTGTACAACGACGAAATAAACATATTTTTTTCTTTTTCGCATCAGATAGCACTGTCCTCATCACAGCTGCATTATGGACTCATCATGCGTGTGACAAAAGAAAAAATATTCCACTTGTGTTGCATACATACTCGGCTTAACCTGATCCGAATACAAATAGTACAATAACATTCGGATCGTTAAAAAATTACGTCAACGGTCGTGTCTTGCGCTAATGCTCGTCGATTTTAAAGATTTTCGCTCGTTTAAATCACTATGCGTTAACACATCTCGAAAAAATTTCGAGATCGTTATCGAGCTTGTACGAGTACCCGCGATAAGTGGAGATACAAAAATTATCAAATCGTCTTTTCGTACCGGCCAAGATTACCTGGAAACGCGTGAGCAGCTCATAGATTAAACTAATCATATGTGCTGTCTGGATGGGTCGCTCGAATGGAATTTAACTTTTTGGGAAAATTACGGTACACACTTTCGATGATTAATACAGATAAACAGAAGTTTCTCGGTTCAAGGTGTGAGGCAAGTGGCGCTTGGGGGAGACAGATAAATTTCGAGGATCTAGGTAAAGCAAACAGAAGTTTTAGAGCAGCCGCGACGATAGAGGTATTTAGAAATCAAAGTAGGCATTAAGCTATCGCGACAATAGAGAAGAATAAACGAAGATAAAGCCGAGGAGAAAAGAGATAAACCGCGAGTCGTCTCGGTATTCCGAGTGGGACAAATTCTCGGATGACGATTAAAACGCAAGCTTCGCAGATAAGTCGCAAGGACGTGCATCCCTATAATCGCGTGTTACACACTATAAGTGTATATAATAACAGCTGGGAGTAGCGTTTGCTTTGATTTTATTTATGCTAAAGGCTGCTGCCCGGACGCCTACAATTATTTGCTTTAAACAATAGGAAAGCTTTGTAAACGGTTATCTTCGGAGAAATCAGTACAGGAGCTATATACAGCGTTACGTGTGTCTTCAGGGAGTTATCTCGAATTTCTTTATCGTATTTTTTGTCTCGCATATAGTGATTCAAAAAGCCAATAATCGATCACAAGTGTTTTGATCGAAACTGATTCAGGCAGATAAAGCAAACGCGATATGAAATAACAGCCGAGACTGGAAAACTTATGAAATTGGAATTTTTCACACGTGCTCACACCGCCGAGATAAGAAAGTTCATCACTGACCACGCATTCAAAGTCTATTGAACTTAAATCAACCGGGGCGTATTAATCGTCGTGCATAAATTAAAATTTTCTGTGAGGCCTGTGTACTAGGCGTCCGATGATATCATTATTTTTTCCATTGACTTATCGGTCGTAAAACTGTCTGCCTCGCCGTCTGCAGGTGTGCGAAAATATGATCATACCTTACATACTTTCCAGTGGAATCATACTTTTTTCGAAAGTTTGCAAACACGGAAAACGATTAATCGTCGCACTCGAAGCTGTTATTCCAATTGATGATTCTACTGAATTTCGAAGGTTCAAATGAATTCATCGTGAGTAGCTCCTGTTTTTATCGAAGCCATTCTTTTGTTAGTGCGCGAGCATCGTTGAATAAATTAACACACTGTTGCAATCATATTCTTAGCGGATAGCGTTACGCTGTGATTCTCCAGTCTCGCGCACACCTTTTCACACATGTATCTCTCGCTTGGTCTCACTTACGCATTTTTTTTTTTTTTTCGTAACGATGTGATTCCCGTCTTTGTTCATTTATTATTCAGAGTGACGTAACACACGCAGACGCTGCATTTGACGCGATTGAGAATTGCAAACAACCGTTCTATATACGATCACTTTCAAAAGGAGAAGATCATAATAATAACATCATAAAAACGATGTTAAGCGCTTTAATAATAGACGTTAAGAAGCATATGTCGATCTCTTAATAAATATTTATTCTCTGCATACAAATGAAACGACAGCAGAGCGATGCATATAGTTGTACTTATCTCGTCGGTGCGCTTGTATATAATACTGCATATATTCTTTTATTGACCACTGTATTTGCGTATTGAAACCGTTGTTTGAGGTAAAAAGACCGAGGAGAAAGATAATTTTTACATGCGTATGGCCTCATACTGTACTTACCTATATACTGATAAAAGATTATCGCGCTCGTAGACCAAGTCTATGCGCATATTCGCGTTTGATACAATAATGCAATCTTTATCCAGATTACTCGTCCTTAAATCAAGTTTAAACTTGTTTAATTAGGTTTTGATGATGACATCGTAGCGGATTAGTTATATTGCCTGTTTGCCTGTACGGGCGTTTCGGCTATTATTAGCCGTATATATGAATTGTAAACATAATAGCTGCGACTAACAGTCGATTATGGGCTTATAGTAGGCGGGGGCCTTCCACCACCTTTGCGTGGAAGTTTATTGCCCAATCCTATATTTCACACCTACATACACATATCTATTAGCCATTCCTATGCGTATATCCTTCTTGGGAGGCATCTCCGGTGAGGACATCTTTCGGACGCACACCTTGCCGGTTGAGCCGACAGTGGTAGCTTCCTCGGAGAAGGTCCTGTATTTCAAGGGGTACTCTTTCCGTTGAAAACAACCGCTGATAAAACTTGACGTAAAATGACGTAAAACATGTTCTACTTTCCTTCTAGGGGAAGTACAGATGTACATGAGGTCACAACGCGGTGAAAGATTTACATGTACATTGTCCATGCCTTTTTAAAGTTAGCTTCGAGTTGTCCATTGCCAGTAAAACACGAAATTATCATTGTCGTCGTTAAAAAAAACGTTGCATAATCTACGCGGTCTAGGCTAAATAGTTTTGCGCGAAAAATGAAGCAATTAACGTTACGACAAATTAAAAAAAAAAAAACGATAACTAAGAGGCGGCAGCGTAGTACGACAAAGGAATTCGCAATTATTATAATAGTGAACTCATTTTTCGCCGTTTATTTACAAGTTCTCGTTTTTTGTCTTCTTGCAGGACTCAATCGATCCGAAAAGGCAAAATCCATTCGAAAACAATGGAAGCAAGTGAGTATTGAAAATCCTGCAGTAGAGGATAATATAAAAATGTGCAAATTGAAAGCGGAAATGAATTAAAAATAACGTGTGTGCGTCCTTGCAGATACACGGCGAAGGACAACTCAAACAACTTTAGCGTTGTCGAGCTTGAGGACAAGAGAAAAATCGCCAAGGAATTAGAAGGGGACTACGATCCGTACAAGCATCGGGAAGTTCAACACCCGACGACGTAAGTTCAATGCGACGATTTGACGTGTATTATATTGCCCGCGCGAGCTCGGCTTACCAATTAAACTTTATGAATTACTATATCGATACGCGAACGCGGCGCGAAACAATGAGGATGTGAAACTCGTCAGCTCATCCGAGGCCGACGTATGATAATACACCAGCCAGAAAGAGTGAGCTGATACGTGTTTTCGGCGCACGTGCGTGTACATTGATTATCACGCTATCTCATAAAAAGTCGGAGCATGAAAAAGCAAACAGAAATGAAAAACAAGCAAGCCCGTGATGATGAGCGATTAGAGATAATTTCGCGATTAAGTTCATGTAACGTCAGATGTAACAAGACGTGCATTATTATCTTGGCGGCTACTTTCACGTATATACCGATTACATAAAACTCGCGGCTACTCCCCTGCGCTCTGTATACTTTCTTCGCAAACTGTACCGGAGGCTGGCTTTTAATTGAATTGTTGCAGCTCGCATTCCTTCATACCAGTTTTCGCTCAATTCCGCAGCGTTAGCGAGTATTTATGCGCTCACGAGTCATGAGAGTTAACGCGAGCACTTTGCCGTTTTACAGATTTTGGGAAACGCTGTTCCATCTGATGAAAGGCAGTCTGGGAACAGGAATCCTGGCTATGCCAAAGGCCTTCGAGAACGCGGGCTATGTGGTCGGAACGATCGGCACTATAATTATCGGCTTGCTTTGCACATATTGTATACGGGTTCTAATCAAATCAGAGTACGAGCTCTGCAAGAGGAGAAAAGTTCCGTCGATGACTTATCCGGGAACCATGCAGGCCTCGCTGGAAGAGGGTCCGAAATGCTTGAGGCGCTTCTCCAAATATTGCCCGTGAGTATACTTTGTAAATACCGGACACATATCGACACGCAATTTCTTTGTGGAATGTATTTGCTAACGATTGGGCTATTTTTATGGATTGCAGGCACATTTGCAACACGTTTCTGATGGTTTACCAGTTGGGCACATGCTGCGTCTACACTGTGTTTATAGCTGAAAATTTGAAGAAGGTAAGCTTTTATAAGTATAAATATGATGAGCTCGCTTCGTGCGCGATTAGTGTTTTATAGCTGCTCATGTAGGTCAGAGGAAGCTTACGCGTCGGGAATAGCAAAATAGCCGAGAAAACTACCGTATACGCGACCGGATTGAAAATAAAACAGGCTCATTATATCTTCCGCGTAAGGAATAGCTTATTCTTTCCGCTTCGCTCGTGGCCCTCGGTGTGATAATAATAATACACGCGTGAGAGAATATGCCAGCGGAAGACTAAGGATTATTTCTGTTGGTTGCAGGCAATGGACAACTACATCAATCCCGATATCGACTTACGCTTTTACATGTTAGCCCTGCTGCTGCCTTTGATTCTGATCAACTGGGTCAGAAACCTCAAGCTCCTGGCACCTCTGTCGACCATCGCTAACTTCGTTACGTTCGCCAGTTTTGCCATCATCCTGTACTACCTCTTCAGAGACCCCATCGATTTCACTGGAAGACAAACGATCGGCGATGTTGCCAATTTCCCGCTGTTCTTGGGCACGGTTCTCTTCGCCCTCGAGGCTATAGGCGTGGTAAGTATCCTCGCTCCAATTGATCCGAGCGATCATCGGCACTTGAACAACCGATGAATACATCTCACGTCGCTGTTGCAGATCATGCCTTTGGAGAACGAGATGAAGCAACCGAAAAAGTTCATGAATCCCTGCGGTGTTCTGAACATCGGTATGGCTCTCAACATTATATTGTACGTGGGCATAGGATTCTTTGGATACATCAAGTACGGCGATAAGGTATATGGAACCATCACCACTAACTTGCCAGAGGACGAGGTGCTGTCGTCCGTCGTGCAGATACTCCTTGCCCTAGCCATATTCGTCACTCACTCGCTGCAGTGCTACGTTGCCATCGACATCTCGTGGAACGAATACATCCAGCCGAGAATGAAGCACACATCCAACCTGAACCAACTGATCTGGGAGTACGTCGTGAGGACCTGCATTGTCATCCTTACTTGTAAGTATAATGAAATAATCACAAAATTAAATTTCTACGTTCTTCGATTCATCACTAATATCGTCATCTCTTTTTCCAGTTATCTTGGCTATCTCGATCCCACTGCTGGAGCTTTTCATCTCGTTGTTCGGTGCTCTCTGTCTGGCGATGTTGGGCATTTCTTTCCCAGCTCTGATCCAGATCTGCGCCTTCTGGAAGGTCAAGTCCTCCAAAGAGCGTGTTTTCCTCGCAACTAGAAACATCGCTGTCATTCTGTTCGGCTTACTCGGTCTGGTCATCGGCACTTACACGAGTCTCGAAAAGATTGTCATAGAGCTTGGAAAGATGAAGTGAATCGTGCGAAGTCGCGTGAGTCATATTGCAAAGGAAAGTATTATCGAGCGTATAGCGCGAAAATCTAGTATTTCGCGATCAAGGTTCGATCAAGCTCTCTAAGAGCCAAACGACAGAGAATCTATAATTGCGTTTCGCAAGGAAGCTTTTCCGTACGAGTATATACCAGTATATATTGAACTACTTCTTTTCTGCTCAGAACAAATGCGTTGCTAGTCCAGCAGTCGGCGATTAATCTAAGTTTTACGTAAGGTTAACTTAAGTTGTTCATTAATAAGCTTGTATGACGTGATGTTCATTTTTATTAGAGCCGATGATGCGTGAAAAAGGACCGTAGGAGGCGTGCATCTCAAACAATGCGCGTGCACAGTAATTATATTACACCGACACTGCGACGCTAGAGTGGTGCACATATTGATCGATCGAAGTAGCTTAATCATAGACGAGATCTTGTAGCTATTACTAATATTAACATAGTTAGAGTTCACCAATTCTAACGCGCTCTGTTTGGAGCACATATTTTTTCATCGACAATAGTTAGAAAGTAAAAATTGTCGAAAGCCATATTGTTACAATATTATAATCAACTTTTACAATATCAACAGAAATTGGTAAACAAATCGACGTTTTTTGGACGACGACCGGCTTACGTCGCGGTAACGTTTCATATTCCATGATTGAATTTTTTTACTATCTAAATTACTCTATATTCTAGCACTGTCATAGTTAATAAAACATTTTGCTTATCATTCAGAGTGTGTTAGGATCTACGCAACGCAAGTTTAGATTTGATCTTAATGAAGTATCGATTTCTTGTTCATTTTTGTCATTAGTGTTGATACAAGTTCGCGATTTTAAAAATAACCGGCTGTTGTTTAAAAATAAGCCTCGAATGATCTTTGCTCGAGGAAAATGTCGGAGTCTGAGATTGTTACCTTGACAAGTCTAGGTATAGAATGCTAAACACCGCTTTTCCAATTTTCACAAAATATCGAGTGCCATTGATCATATCATCATTATTTAATTCATATAGCTCTTGTTGATATTACCTTAAACAGCGTTTTTATAATTAATTCTTATATTGTTTCTATCACTTAATAGTTTTGAACTATACACAATTTTTACCTAAACTTTTAAAACTTTTTCAACTTTCGATAGCATTTATGAAACGTTATTGTTAATAGTCACATCTATAAATTTAAACTATCAAACAATTTTTCTGTAATATATTTGTAATTTGCACTAATCATTTGCAAGTTCCTAGTAACGCTTGTGAGAGTGTAAATAAGTATTTACGCAGTAGCCTTATTATAGCAATATTTTACTTTTCTAGTAAAATATTTTGTACTGCTGTTATACAACAAATATTGGTTTTAACATTCCACTGAAGAAAATGTCCGCTGGAAAAGATGAATATGTTACAATGTATAATACATACTATCGCGGATATTTTTACAACGGGTCACCAACGTTTTTGTATACGAAGTAGCGTTAGATATTCTATATCATCAAGCATAACTAGTTTAAGGAACCGTTTACTTATGAGCAATCCGAGCGACTTACTATAGTCATTACTATACACATTGATTATATTTTACTAACAGGTAGACAGTTGTTTAAACGAGCAAGTATTTTTATCGCATTTAAAAATTAATAGTATAGATGAAAGCATTGTGTATGTTTATAGTTTTTCGCTCGGACTGACTTATTAAGAGCAATTGTGATGTTTTTAAAACTTCGCATCCCGTGATAGATGTATATATCAAATTGACGTTCTTGTTTATTACAGACAAACATTAATATTATCTGTACATTTGTAAATATATGTCATTTTCATGACTACGAACTAGTGTATTTAATAAAATAATTATTTCGTTAAACTGTCTCTTTTTTTCTTTAATTTCCTTCTCATATTTAACATGAATTTATTATTGCAAGAATCGCACCAGCATCAATTGCTTACAATCGTTGCGTTGCATAAAAATAGATACGTGCTTGCTTGCCTGAGAGGAATAGAGGACGACTAAAAGATATTTAACAAAAGTATGCGATGAAATTAACAATTAAAATACTTCTCCCCACCAATTGAGCGAAAGCTACGATGTACCAACTTGGTTAATCTTGGTAAAAAAATTATTTCGATCTCGACGTTAAGTGCAGAATAAAAACCAAAATCGACCCACGGAACAATAGAACCAAACACCGTAATCAGAGTAAGAAAAAACAAAGAATGCACTTGCATCGGTAGGTCAACGAGCGCGAGCAGCAGCGCATAGGCGAGAGAAGAAAAAAAAAACGCTAGATGGGCTGACGCTGAATTAGAAGCGACCTATAGACTGATCTACGGCTATATACACTAGAGAGAGAGAGAGAGAGCAAGTGCGAGCGAAAGCGAGAGAGGGAGTCGCAAGTAGTGTGTAGATCAGGCACGTCACGTGAGCTACCGAAAGCTCGGAGAGTAGCTGATGCAGAGGAGGGCGAATACCAGAGAGTCGTGCGCTTCGCTGTCGCCGCACCGGCGGCCGTCCTCGTTGCTCCCGTTCGCTGCAGTTTTATCCCGCACACGCGTGAGTGAACCCTATATATGCAGACTGGGAGGTCGGGAACGCAGATAGCCAAACTACCGCTGTTCAAGTGTATATCATCCTACATTTTTCCTCGCTTTTATCGATCACCCGTGCTTTCTTCCGCCCTTTCTTCCTCCTTCCCTTCTTGCTTTGCCAACTATCTTGTTTCCATGCTCTTTATTCCACCACTTTCTAGCGTATTTTTGTTTAAGATGGTGCCTGCTGCTTTCGAGATCGCAGAACTGGATTTTATACCGGAAGTCTGAGACTTATATGCACCTACTTATCTAAGCGAGTGGTGAGTTCTTTTCGCTTCTTTTCGTTTGCTGTATAAATATTGCTGAGCCAAGCACGCCTGAATCTTTATCGTCCTAATTTTACAACTATTACGTTACAGTTAGGTATACGAAATAATCACGTCGCTTTATTCATATTATTTATTAGTTCTTCCGTATTACAGTCTCGAATCCTGACGGTATGAATAGATAAATTATGCTCTTGATTTATTTCTTGATTGGCAAAAGTGGGCCATGAGAAGACAATTATACTGATCGGTATCATTAAATAATCTAAACTCTACTTCAGTTCAATATCGAGAAATTTATGCCACTAATTACATCTTAATTTCAAACGTGAATCGAGTTAGAATGAACAAAAAAAAAAAAAAAAAATAAGAATGAAAAACTTTGTTGCGATTGTAGCTTTGCACGAAAAAGTGGCAGCAGTTTCGCCTTTTTTATTCGCTGGTGATCTCAATCTTGCGATCTATAGATCTAAAGTTCAAAAACCCGGCTGGCAACTCAATTGAACTCGCACTGCTATATAGCGCATATTTCCGTGAAAGTCCAATGGTGCGTAATTACTGCAGGGCATTATTATACATTTTTTCCTGCTTTCCTAGATCTTTGACGCCCGGCTCTCGTTTATTTTCTTGCTACGCGGCCGCTTGCTTTACTCTTTAATATACCGCCAATCATATCAGCGTAAAACCTGTTCTCTTGCGCGCTTTCGAGATTACTTTTGTTAAAAGATTTTCTCGTTGATTGCTTTCTCGCTACTATGTATCCGTCTAGAATATCGTCGTCGTCATGCCCGTTGACAACGTCGTGACATTAAATATCAATGTGTCAGTAGACTTTTATTTGGCACTTGATTAATTTTAGCCAGAAAGTATTTTAGGGAGTATATAGGTGTAGTGTAATGATACGGAATAAAGCAATGTAATTATTTGGTTCATCGATGCTTTAATTTTATTATGCTTGGACTGCACTATTAAAACTCTAACATTTTGACTTTGAAACAAGCGTTATATAATGCAAAAACAGAAAGTGTTCCGGAAAAGAATATTCAAGAGCCTGGAAATAAAACTTCTTACGAGTTAAAAAGAGTATACCAAAAAATAGCTGACAATTTATTGGTACACTAGCTTTCTTCAAAATTTTCTAATTTTAAAGATACAAAATATACAATAAAAGTTTTAAAAGTAATGCACAGTCTATTAATAGATAGGTAGGAATTAGTCTAAATAAAGAAAATGAAAATGTTCTTCAAAAAATAAACAATTCTGTTGACTTAAAACTTGATTGCTGACGATCGATCAATGAAATTAAATTGCATTTTATTTTGCTTTTGACGTAAAAAACAAGGCTAACTTCACGACAATGTTAACCATATCCGACGTTCAAGATGCTTATTCTTACAGATATGCGAGTAGGTTTCTCAAAGGTATATTTTGGTAAACCAACACTTCAGGGAGCTTGCCAATGCATACAGCTGCCAATAGTCGTATACGCGTTCAAGCAATTAAAATTTTCCATGATAAACCACTAATAGCTGCTGTTCTCACCCTTCATTCATTGAAAGCTCAGATGCAGATTTGAGAATACCGCGATCAATTGATGAAAAAAAAAAATCAAAACAAAGGTACAATCGCAGACGCCTTTTAGATTTTTCAATTGGCCAATAAAAACGCATTTTATCTGTGTGTAGCGCAGGCCGTCGGCTACGTTGTACGCGAATAAATTGATCTTAATCGTTACATTAAGGTCAAACGTTGTTAAATCTTAAATGGAAAGACTCGGATGCGATGTTTCGAGTCCTTCGCAATTTCATCCAAACTCCGATGGCACGCGCGGATTACCGAGGCTGTCGGAAATTTTCCATCGTCGAAATTGAAAAAGGATTGAATTAAAATTTTTTTTCCCGAATGTGTTTTCACACGTGCAAAGTAGGGCGCACTATCTTATAGTCTGTGAAGATGGAACGAAAAAAATGAAATAAGCGATAGCAATATTGATCGTTGTAATCAAATAATTACGAGGATCCGCGGCGCTCAAGCGATAATCCGGAACAGCGTGCGTGGTACATAAATGGAGGACGCTGGATCCGATTTAGTAGTTAAAGTAGCACACTCGAATGAGATTCGCTTGAGACACGCTTTGTCGCCGCGTCCCTGAGGTCATTTAGAATTTTATACCGCCTGATTTATGAATGGGACTTACTTATTGTACTCGGAAAATGCGTGTACGCTGGGAGGAAATTACGCTTGAAATAGACGTCTTAAGCTATCTGAGAACTGCTCTTACGAACGCGAGATGATAAGAGTAGAAAATTCTTCGATTAAAATTTATTATTCGTTTTCAGTTTTTGATGAAATCGTACTAACAAAAGGCTGCATCATCATGGAAAACAAAAACGGAGAGGTTTTGAACATGCAAAGAGTCCAAAACTCGTGCAAGTGAGTTTATCTGTAAATATAAACGAAGGACATGTATTCCAAATAAAAATTATAAAATATCGCCAGGGCGAGCAGCGGTCTACCCGACAGTGGATCCCTGAAGCCGACAGCAGTGAGTTCGTCGAGTCTGGAATCTCCCGAATATGACCCACATCAACACAGAAACAGACCACATCCTACCACGTAAGACCGTCGTTATAACATATTAAAGCCATGCTTATACATTCATGAAAATAATTATTTTTTTTTTTCAGAAATACGGAAACGCTAATTCACCTGTTAAAGGGTAGCTTGGGCACTGGTATCCTAGCGATGCCCAATGCCTTCTGCAACAGTGGTCTCGTAACCGGAACAGTCGCAACCGTCATCATCGGTATCCTCTGCACGTACTGCCTGCATATTCTTGTGAAAGCTCAATACGAGCTTTGTAAGCGTCTCAAAGTTCCTATCCTAAATTATCCGCAGAGTATGAAGGTGGCACTGGAGCAGGGCCCACCGTCGTTGAGAAAATTTGCCCATTCTTCGCCGTACGTATTTTTTTCACTAAGAAACAATTTTAAATTTGCTATTTTACGATAAAGTGAACGTTTTAATTCGTAGAATTATCGTCGATGCATTTTTAATAGTATATCAATTGGGAATTTGCTGCGTATACATTGTCTTCGTTGCGACCAACATAAAACAGGTACTTAACAATCGCAATAATCTTAACTAAAGAAACGAATAAGAAATTAATCAAGAATGTCTCAATTCAGGTAGCGGATCAGTATTGCGAGCCTATAGACGTGAAACTTCACATGCTCATACTTTTGATTCCGCTGACAGTGATCAACTACATTCGAAATCTGAAATTACTCGCGCCATTTTCGAGCGTCGCTAATATCATAACGTTTGTTGGACTAGGGATGATTCTAGCTTACGTTTTCGACGACCTACCCTCGATCACCGAAAGAGAGATGTTCGGCTCGGTGAGAAATTTTTCGCTCTACTTTGGGACTACGCTGTTTGCTCTAGAGGCCGTTGGAGTGGTAAGTCTGCTGAGCACCTTATATCTCTCACCGAATCAATATTTTCGAAATATTCGATTTTGTCCGTAGATAATCGCCTTAGAGAATAACATGAAAACCCCGCAAAACTTCCGTGGTACGTTCGGTGTTCTGAACGTGGGTATGCTCGTCATCGTCGTGCTCTACATCCTCGTGGGATTTTTCGGATATATAAAATACGGCCCCGACGCTTCTGGCAGTATTACGCTGAACTTACCTATGGACGCTGTGTGAGATACTCTTAGGGACAAATCTAACGTTTACGCGAAACGAAAGGAACGTTGTCGTGTAAGAGCGACGCTAACAAAGAATTTACGATTTTGTTCGCAGGATGGCTCAAAGCATCAAGGTGATGTTTGCTGTCGCTATTTTCATCACTTACGCACTGCAAGCCTACGTGCCCGTTGAAATCATTTGGACGACCTACTTAGACCACCGTATCAAGAAAAACAAACTCTTCTGGGAGTACATCGTCAGGACTCTCGTCACCCTGACCACGTGTAAGTGCAAGATTCCAAATGGTACTTACGACCGCCGGTGAAGCTAACCTCCTCGCGTCCTTTTCGTTTGATGTTGACGCATCCGCATTCGCTGCGACAGGTCTACACATGCACGTTGCTGCACAAGCGAAAATCGCGATTTACAGTCGCGATTAACTCGTCACTCGCGCGGGTATCGCGAAAAAAAGCGGTGCACATGTCACCGGCAACACATTGCACGCCAAACGTCAAAATAACATCTCGCCGCTCGCGCCGCCGCGCACCTGATCGGCCACGTTCGTTTTTTTCGTTCGCGTTCTCCCCCTCCCCTTCTCCTCGCTCGCTCTTCGCCCTTTCTGCGTGTCGCCCTTGGAGAAACGCACACGTAAGTTCTTGTAGTGTATTTATTAGTAAAAAAATATATATTTACAAGTGTTGTTAAACTTTCTCGTGCCTACGATGTCTCAATGTAGAGCTACTTTTCGATCGGGACGAATTTCATGTAAACGGGTCGAGCTGGTCGAAGAACGAGATCACAGATGATGGGCACCTCGTGTGCGAGATCTATCGGTTCTAAGTAGAATTCGTGAAGCAGATGCGCCGTTATCGATTTCAGTTCCATCATGGCAAACTTTTGGCCTGGAAAAAATAGTAAATTCACTGAATAAGCATAGTACACTACAGTTTAGGTTTGTATATTTTTACCAATGCAATTGCGAGACCCGGCGCTGAATGGAATGTATGAAAACGGATGTCGGTTTCTTATTCTCTCTGGCAAAAATCTGTCAGGATCGTATTTCAATGGCTCTGGCCAGAAGTTCGCATCCCTGTGAAGGTCGTACACGTGAATGTGGGCGATCGTTCCTCCGGGAACGATATAATCCTCTGTGGAAATATGAATACACTGTAATCAACGTTATCGGACAAAATACTAATTTCAAACAGAATATGAATTTCTTCTTTTACTCAAATGCAAATCTTCGTTTATGTTGCGGGAAATGAACGGCACACTTGGATACAGCCTCAGAGCTTCCTTGATGCATCGCTCGAGATAACTCATTTGATTGATAGCGGACAGGTCTATTCTTCCGCCAGCTTTTCCGAGGACCTCTTCAACTTCCTCTCGAGCACGCGCCTATAGCAACTTTTAGTAATTTTTAATATTCGCACAAAATTAATTGATTCGTACGTGGCAATTTTTCACCTGTACGTCCTTGTGCTCGGCTAGTAGAAGTAAGACAAAGCAGATACCCATGGCTGAAGTATCGTGGCCCTACCAACAATTTTAACATTATTAGATGCGACTTTGTTTAACAATTATCGCGCTGAAATGCGTTTACGAACTTCGAACATGAATGTGTCCACTTCTTCTCGTATTCCAAGATCGTCGATTTGCTTTTCTCTGTAGGCTGCGATCAGAAGGTCAAGCATCGCCAAACGTCGTTTTCGGACTAAAATTAAGCATGTACATACATTATAATCTTATTTTTTCGAGCTATTCTAGGATATTTTCTCTGATAAAAAAACTCGCCACCAAAAACTTCAGTGTCTGCGTTGTCTTTACTCGATTCGTCGCTGGCGAGGGTATTGTTGAGAAATTTGCTCTCGGTTTTTTCGTGATATTCTTTTCGCTCATTAATTATCTGAAAAAAAAAAATCATTCTTTACTGTTTTCTAGTACGACGCCTGATTAAATTTAGTGCTCGCAACGTACGTCTGTGCTGAATCCATGCAACACTTTCAAAGCTTTTTTTTGCTCGCGGCCCTTCGGGGTCAAATTGAAAAGACTGCTCCATCGTAGCCATGGTCTCACAAGTCTACGCCATAAAATAAACGACAAACGTAACAGGAATTTTGAATTCTCAGCATTAAAAAAAAAAAAAAAAAAAGCATCTTACCTGTGGACTAATATATTCCCCATGTCATGTATAGCTCTTCTGTATTTTGCTTGCAGTTCTTCTTTTCCTTGCAGTGATGTACCCATCGCTGCCTCTGTGAAATGTAAATTCCCATTAAATTACTATTTTCCGCACATCTGCTAAACTAAAGCAAAGAGTATGATATACTCGATTAAAAACAAGGAATACTTACCACAAATAATGTTCAGAGTATAATTCGTAATCAGCGGTAAAAGGTTCTGAACGGATTCTCCCTTGGCTTTTAGGGTGTCGATAAAACGTTCGCCATTCTCGATGATTATATCCATGTACTTTTGCAATACATTAAAATGGAATGCCGGCGTCAGTATCTTTCGTCTATGTTGCCATTTTGTTCCTAAAAGGAATTTGTCATAACGTTGTTTCATACTAAAAATGCGCCTGGTTGGAAAATTTTTTTACCAACTCTGACGAGTTTTTATCAAGGCCGGTATAATTAAATTTTTTTAAAACCCGATGAATACGTTACCAGTGCTGGTTAATAAACCGGTTCCGAACCAAGGATGAAGAAGTTCGTAAATAATGCTTTTTTCTATATGATGCGTACTCGAGAGTAAAACCTATGAATTATTTACCGTTTAAGGACTTTTATTAAATAATTGCAAAATGCGGTTCGAGCCTATGTCTTCTTGCTCACCTCGGCATCGTCAGGATGGTAAAGGTTGATAACGGCTACATTCGTACTCCATATTCGATAAAGCGGATAATAGTCATCGTTCATTTTCCTCACTACTTGCCATAATTTATCTAAAACAATTGAATGAAATAAAAATGTTGTGTAATTACATCCCAATCAATATCTAGTTCAGACGTTCCAATATCAATCGACGACTTTTTGCGTGCTCACGAAGAAGAGATGTAAAAAAAAGCACAGTCATTACAATGAGATAAATTACTGTTTGCGTGAACTTTTAAACTCTGCCTTTAAATAGTTTGAAATTTATCTTTACGATGTTGCGTCATCGGGCGTAAGAACTATAGCATAGAAGAATATACTGTACCAAAAGGAACCATAAAGGAGAGAAGATTGCCGATTAATGGATAGGCCGGTGGTCCAGGCATTTTGTTGACATAGTGTCCAATCCTACCGCCTCGTATATAATAGTGAATAGCAAAGAGCACTACTAGCAGAGTCAGTAATAATTGCAGCCACATTTTTTTCGACGTCGATTAATAAACTCGTAAATCGATCAGCGGCGAGCTTATTTTCGTAAACAAACAAGTGCAACTGTCGCGATTTATGTCCGGAACCTCGAATCTCCGACTTTCAAGTTTATCGGTCGGTACCCACGATATAGAGCACTTTTCTAATCGCGCTTTATTGTGATAATGCGACACCTGGTGTGACGTCTACCCGCGCGTAACGCAGAGAATGAAGCGAACGAATATAATACAGATTTGAGAGTAAACTCGAAAGGCGTGCAGTGGTACCAGCAGAACTTGCCAATCCGCATATGAGTGGTCTTGATTACGAGAGTTGCGATATAGAAGAAGCAAACTGCCAAGTAGGGGGAGGGGGGGGGGGGGAGATAAAGACCTTTCTCGGTGTCTGTGTCTCGTGCTGCATCAAGAGTGGACGCGATTTTGCTTTAATCGCCTTGATTTTCGTTTTTCTACCACGAGCTCAACGCTCAGAGATTCGAAGGTGATGGATGACGAAGATTTTTTTTTTATTTTATAAAAGTCTATTTTGATACATTATCGGTGTAGTTATAAACGTGCGTCATGTTTGATTGGAACGAATTTTATTCGAATTGGTCGAGCCGGTCGAATAACCAAGTCTGATCGGATCGGCACTTCGTGAGCATAATCGATTGGTTCCAGAATGAAATGATGCAGGAGATGAGCAATTGATGCTTTCAATTCCATCATTGCGAATCTTTGACCTGAAAAAAAAAAATGACAGTTGCAGTTTCGACTCGTATATAATTCAATGAAATCGCGCTTGTATCGGTTTTCTTATAGTCATACCGATGCAATTGCGTGGTCCAGCGCTGAAGGGTATGTAAGAAAAGGGATGACGGTTTCTTATGGTATCGGGTGAAAATCTCTCTGGATCGTATTTTTCTGGTTCTGGCCAGAAGTTCGCATCTCTGTGAAGATCGTAGATGTGTACGTGCATAATGGCCCCACTCGGTATCAAATAATGCTCTAGCAATCGTGAAAATTAAAATCCGCTTAATATCAAATAAATTCATGATGGATCGATTTCACACAAAAACAGTCAGTCATGGCATACTTAGTTGTAAATCTTTGTTTAGCTGTCTAGATATAAAAGGCACACTCGGATAAAGTCTCAGGGATTCTTTGATGCACATTTCAAGATACTGCAATTGCTGGATTTCGGAATATCCCATCTTTCCGCCGCTTTTGTTGAAAATTTCATTCACCTCGTCTCTTGCACGACTCTGAAAGTAATAAAGAATTTAGAGCATTAGAGATGTTTCAAGTCTTACGTAAGATTATCGCCTTACTTGAGAATCTGTATGTTCGGCAAGTAGTAGCAACGCAAAACTCAAACCCATTGCCGCTGTGTCATGACCCTGAAAATCATAGCTATGTTTAGTAAAAATGCTTGCACGCTCTATTGCTGAAAATTGCAAAAAAAAACCTCGAATATGAAGGTATCTACTTCTTCTTGAATACCCTCGTCATCTATCTGTCCATTTCTGAACAATGCAATCAGCAAATCCAGCATAGCTAATCGTTTCTTCCTGACTATTCAAATAATTTTATAATTAAAATGTTTACTTTCTATATAAAAATGATACCAATAAACCATTCTATGTTAAGTTAAGAAGGCAAACATAAAATATAAATAGAATAAATTACTAACTAATTACTAACTTCCATATATTTCATTGTCCTCTTGATCATTTACATCATTCGTCATAAATTCATTCAAATAATTGTACTTCGTTTGATCGTGATACTCTTTCCTTTCGCTTATTATCTGAAAACACGTATTTTGTGACAAAAGACTTCAATAACCAAGTTGATAATAAAAAACAAAATTAACTTTTTCTGAAAACCCATGTAGAACTTTCAAAGCGGCAGTTTGTTCTTGACCTTTTTGCGTCCATTTAAAAGTAGATTCCTTGCGAAACCATGGTCTTGCTATTCTGTTTGATGTCTGATTTTAGTTGGGAAATAATACATTTAAAATATCTTTTGCAAAATTCTTTAAATACCTATAAATGAGTACGTTTCCCATTTTATGTATCGCATTACGATACTTTTCTTGAAATTCTTCCATACCGTGCAATGAAGTGCCCATTGCGGTTTCTAGAACAAATTTTTCAAATTATTATCGCGTGATTCTTGGGGTTCACTTATCGGGCTATTTCGATATCCTGGCACATTTCCTCGTTAATCTAACCGACATAGGCTTGAAGGGGACGGAAAAACACGCAAAAATAGCTAGGTGAGAACTTCGGGCAGTTGCTGCTAAGGGGCGAAGCATGATCGGCCCGAACCGGATGCTGTAAAAGGCGTGATTCTTGGGGTCCATTTAGCGGGCGGTCTCGACAAAAACGCGTGTTTTTATCGTAGTTTTGCGATTATATTTACCACAGATAACGTTCAAGGTATAGTTTGTCGAGAATTGAAGAAGATCTATGATGGGTCCATCGCTAGCCTTAGTTTTTAGAGACCTGACCATTCGTTCACTATTTTCAACAATAATATCCATGTATTTCTTCAAAACGTTGAAGTGAAAAGCCGGGGTTAATATCTTTCTTCGTGCTTGCCATTTGTTACCTATAAAACGAACATGATATGATGATTAGTAAAAAGAATAAACTCGTGTAATTATATAAAAGTAATAATTGTCTACCGGCACTTGTCAATAGCCCGGTCTTGAGCCAAGGATGCAGAAGTTTGTAAGCAGTGCTTTTCTCTAAATGCTGGACACTCGATAGCAGTATCTATTCGTTAAAAAATAAAAACGTATTATTGTGCGAGTTCGTTGAGATTCAATTATAGCTTTCAAATTTATACCTCGATATCATCCGGGTGGCGTATGTTAATGACAACTTCGTGCGTAGTCCAAAATTTGTACGTTGGATAATAATCGTTACTCATTTTTCGAAAAATCGGCCATAATTCATCTGTGAATTTTATTGGAACTTATTACAATCATAATTGATGCTCGGTGACTCATATTATTCTTGTAATCTATCCTCATATTCGTGTCAAGTTTTTATTTTTCAATTTACCGATTCTTCGATACGAGTTCTTTTTTAAAAGGAATAAAACTGCGTTGATCATACCTTGACTTTTCATGAGCCCTGGTAGACTGCCGACGATCGGCCAAGCTCGTACACCCGGTATGTTCTCGGTCAGTTTGGCGACTCTTCCACATCTCGTATAATAATGAAAAATACACGCTGCCAGCAAAAGCAGCAGTAGAAATTCCACAATCATCTCTATTTTCCGTATTTACACTATTCCACAAAGATTCATAGACTGTCTTCCAAACGAGTTGACGGAGAGACCATCAGTTTTGTGGCTCTTCCATATAGTCATGCACACTGTGGATGCTTGAACAGTACTGCAATCTACGTTCGCTCCGCGTGTTTACAGCTGTTACACAAATTATATATAGCGAGCTCGCACACAACTCTCAAGCCTTTATATTGTCGATAATAGTAGATTGCTGAATCAAGCAAAGACGACACGCACGCATGCCGAGTAGGCTGATATAATGCGATATAATTTGTTTAAACAAACACTGGCTTCAAAAAGCATACCGTTATAAAAAAGTTATAGTTAGAAGTTATTTCTGCAAGTGCAGACCAATCGACAAGACAAAGAAGACTGTCTGACTACGCGGTATTTTCACGATCTCTTCTTGTTGCTTCATTCCTTTAGAAAGGAGTCGCTACGGTTCATTCAACTACATCCTCACGACTACCTACCGAAAAAGCGCGGCCATTTCAAAAATCACACACGCATGCTCTAATACTTGGTTTTTCTTCAATTTTCAGTCATCCTGGCAATAGCGGTTCCTCGACTGGGCCTCTTCATTTCCCTGTTCGGTGCTCTCTGTCTCTCGGCCTTGGGCATCGCCTTCCCGGCGATCATCGAGATCTGCGTACTCTGGCCCCACAATTTCGGACGCTTCAAAGTCGCTCTCATCAAGGACATCGGCCTCATCATCTTCGGCTGCATCGGCCTCATCGTTGGTACTTATGTCAGCCTCGGCGATATCATTGCCTCGTTCCAGACTCCAGTGGAGGATCAAGCTTAGCTGGAACAACGATGAGAAATATATAGAAAGAAAATTGATCGTTATGTAGTGCTACGAAAAAAGGCTACTATAATTTATGCTGTGTTATATGAGAAACCTCGCAAGTATTAGATTGTAAATCTCTGCGCAAAAGCAGTACCTTATATTATGTATACCGATCTGTACTTTTTCAACGTTAGACAAGAAAGTGAAAGATGTAGAATTTTTGAAAAAATTCACGACTCCGAGGAGGCGAAATCTCAAATTTTGTTAATCGAACGGCGCGGGTATACGATGTATATTTTGATGTAAAGTAAGTTTTACGTGATTATTATGATGTGAAGTACCGCAAATGCTTATATGAATGAGCATTCTTTCAAGTTTTTCTTAGTATAAAGCTGAAGATTTTTTAATGATTGTAAGACTATACGCATATAATTAATGTGTAAAAAAATACATGACATGTTGAAATTGAAGTATATAGCATATATTATTAGACGTAAGTATGTACATTTATTGGATTTTTAATGAAGAAGGCAAAGTTATTCAAGCACAATAAAATCCTAAAATTCTCGACTTATTTCTTACCATCGCCTTTCTTAATTGAATTATCGATGGACGATATGGTAGAACTCTTCTTACCGACCAGAAAATTTCACGCGAATCTCGTGGAGCAATATCACATCTATATCAGTTACGTTACCGGTGCGGAAGAGAAAAACAGCTGATACAGAAATCCATGTTTACGTGAAGAATAATGTGAGTTGTGTTCGACATTTCAAAATTGTTGAGAACCACATTTTTCAAGATGCCTTTTACAGCCGATGCTGCTGCTCATCAAATTCAAGTAATAACCACAACGGTCGAAGAATAAATGTTACAGTTCTCGATTTGCTATTTGAATTTTTTGGTTTTAGGAAAGATTGAAAAGCATACACCAACTGGTTCATGATATTGAAAAAGCTCGAAATCATTCTGAAATCAACTTGAACAATATAACTAAAACTCATGAAAAAGTCAATCCAGATGAGAAAATATCACCCTTTTATCAACAGAAACTTAAAGGTATTTACAGTTTAGCAGTTGTAGATGCTCAGCAAGAAGAAGATCTGCTGAGGAAAGCTTTGGAAAAGATAAATGAAATCAGATCTATAAGAAATGAAAGGAGAATACAGGTGTGTTTTTATACTGCAAGTCCGTGTGTTCCAAATAACTGGATATTTGATTAAAGCAAGTCGTTGAGTAGAATGATAATTTGATATCATTTTTTAAGGCTCGTAATGCAGGAAACAAGGAAACGATAAGGCGGGGAGCTTTAATGAAAATGCTCCTGAGCACAGCACAAACGCTACCATTATACATTGGCAAAACCCCAGGTGCCAAAGCACCTCCTTTATGCGGAGCAATCCCAGCTGAGCCAACTTACATAGCAAAGGTAAGGGATTCTGTAAGGGTATGGAGGTAACTTATGACAAGACAATTCTTGCAATATACAGATGGGTGATATGGTAGCTGCATTAGTAAAAGGTTCCGAGGAGGAAGAAAACTGGATTCTAGCTGAAGTAGTTCACTTCAATCCTACAACGAACAAATATGAAGTTGATGATATTGATGAAGAACAAAAAGATAGGCACATTTTGTCCAGGCGAAGAGTTGTTCCTTTGCCACTTATGAGAGCGGATCCTGAAACAGATCCTCATGCTCTGTTTGCAAAAGGTTCAATAGGTAAAAACTAAATTTTTCTGATATGAATAGTTTATTTAATCATTTGTTTAGTCATTATAATTAAGGCATTCATGAAATGAATTTTAGTCATGGCTTTATATCCACAAACAACGTGTTTCTATAAGGCTGTTGTTAATCATTTGCCAACAACTGCACAAGAAGAGTATGAAGTCCTCTTTGAAGATGCAACGTATGCTGATGGGTATTCACCTCCTTTAAATGTGCCTCAGCGTTACGTTATTTCCATTAAGGAAAGTAAGAAAAACAAAAGTCAGTCATAATTAAAAAATAAATGCACAAAATGTTTGATTGAAAATCAAGCTTTTAGATCTCTAAGTTATAGTCTCCTCAGGAGATTGTATGATAAAAATTTATTTATTTTTTCTCCTAATTAGTTTATTTTGTAATAAAAATCTGTTATGAAGGTCATAATTATGTATTCTTTATTTACATATTCATAGATTACTTTTATAACAATATTACAAGTATTGATTCTTGTGGGATTTATCAAATTATTCTGTCTTATGCATTTTGTACAAATATTTTTTTAAATTCTTTAACATCAGTAGATGTTTGAAGTATACAATAATCAATACAAAATACATTAGACAGAATCGAATATGTACATTTAAACAATAAATACCATTGTTATACAAATGATAAACTTCTATCAAAAATCAATTCGTTTTGTACTAAGATATTCTATAATAAATAATGTATAGTCTCCATAATAATTCTCATAATACATTGTCGCATGTATGTACTTCTACTTCTTTTATACAAATCAAGTTGCAGGATTATGATTTAAATTCATGATAATCAGTTTAACATTTTTAGTTCTATTTTATCGTTGTATAAGTTAAAATTTCCTGGAATAAAGCAAAGCTATATCAACTGAATCAAGTTGAATATCTTCTGTTGCTCATTTCAAGAAAATTTTATTCCTGTAATCGATATTGAGAGCCTGTTTAGTTTATGTCATCAGTTTATTTATTATTATTATTTTTTTTCATTTTATACAGGCACAACTGTATATATAATTTTTATAACGTGCCTCGCACGCGCATGGAAAATTCAATAATTATTGTTTTATGTTCTTATGACGCAGATGCTAAAGCTTTTAATATACCCTGCACATCAAAAACTACAATAAGTAGTAACTAAACTTTTTAGTTTATGTACGTTGGTGATTGCTTCTCAATATACATGAAGTTTTTTGTCTCGTGGACTTTATCTGTTTGTAAATTTGTATTTTTGTAAATTTAGTCGAACGAACTTTTAATTCTGCATATTAAATTTATTTTCTCCAGGTGTGTATATATATGCGTGATGCGTAAAAAATTGTATTTTTCAGCTTATTTTACAGCCAGACTAAAACAATTAAGGAATGTATAAAATGACTTGTATCAATTCTTATATTATCTATTATCTCTGAAGTTATTACCTCTAACTTTTAAAATGCAGTTCTAGATTATATATAGTATATTTACTTTAAAAGTAATTTTGAATTTTACTTTGTAAAAACTCTTATAATATAAAAGCTTATAAGAAGTTTGCCTGCATTCATTGCATACAAGAGCACAGATTTTAATATTAGACAAAAGTGAGTTTGTAAGTATTCTATACACATTTTTGTTCAATTTGAATTGTTTTTGTAGTCAGCCAAAAATTTATGAAAGAATTTAAAAATATCTCATTTAGAAGGTAACTGAAAGTGGTTTATTTTTTTTTTTAATTTTCAAACATAATTAACAAAAACTAAACGAATTTTTTTAAATTAATTTAAATATAAAATCTCACTTTAATTTCTTAAGCACTCTATGTTTGATTTTTCGAAAGAAATCTTCATTCTACTATGTTTACAAGTATGTTCGTCCATATCATAGTATCAATGTATATCTTATATTTGAAAGGCTAGCCCTACAGAATTTCATTGATTATATGAGGCGCTACCGCGCCCCTTGATAACAGTGGTTGCTTTTTAACTTTTAACGTAATTTCTTTCTGCAAATAGAAGCGATTTTAGCTTCATTCTTTATTCAATGTAAAAATAGATAACACGATGTTGAAGTGTTAAATCTGTCTTTGAAGGAACGTTAAAGGAACCGTCATGTTCAACGTGTTATAAAGAGCTAATGATATTTTTCGCTTTTTTGCAGAAACCGCCTTCTATTTGCCACTGCATTTAACGGAAGTAAGACATTTTTATGTTTTTCTTTTGTCTTATTAATGCGCTAATCACTACATGTTACATTTAACTCGATTATATTTCATACAAATTTTAATGAGCCATATACATCTTCTACAATTGGACAATATTATTGTCTATGAGAAAGTGTATAATATGTATAATACTGCCTTCTCACATTAGTGAGAAAACATTTTTCAATGTGTAATAGTGAGCATAAATAATATTGCTCACATCCGACTTGAAATACAAATATTATCATTTCAACTTTATCATCTTAAAATGAGCTTGCATCATAGTTTTAACTATCGTAAAAAAGGAATGCGTAAACAATTCTTCATCAACAATATAACAAGTTTTCTTGTGCAACAGATAAATTGTATGATTAAGATGACAAAATAATTTAAAGATAATACAATAATTTTGTTAGAAAGGCAGGTCAATTCATTTAGGACGGCATGATAGATGGGTGTCAAATACTGTATCACCTTTAAAAATGAAAAACCTTGAACTTTGATTTTTTGCCTATCAAGAAAGATATTTATACAAGCGTGTATTTTGATAAAACTGAAAATATCAAAAGATTAGCTAAAAAACTTTGTACACCTTTTTAATAAAATTCACCAATATTGAATGATTTTCAATCAAGATATAAATGTACTCATTTGTAAGAAATGGTCTGACAGTTAATTTGTTTTTTAGTTTCATGTACAAAAAGCTGCGATAGCAATGTATATTTTAAACTTTATCATCAGAAATCTTGCTTTTTTATTATTGCCTATGTTCAATATCGTTAAGTGATTTACCATGAAAATGAATTTCCGGCAATATAGCACGTATCCATTTCCATTCCGCTTTATACTTGGTGTTGATTCCTTAAACGTACCGTACAAAAAACTCACTACACCCATCTACAAATTGATGTTGCATTAAACTATGCAACGGCATGATTCCATATACATATATAAATACGTTTTAATTCAACTTTGCTATCTGCTAATATCTAGTTACCTCCTTAACTTTTTACATATACCATACAATAGATTAACAATTCATTTTTTATTGCACCGACTCGTAAGCTTTTCTAAAAGACTTACAATTAGAAGTGAGGGAAAATAATTTAAGCGTAGACTACGATACTGAAACCGAAATGCCCGTGAATAAATACGACTATTCATATAACTAAAAAAGCAGTGTTTTGCCGACTAGTATCCGAATGCCCAGTGTTAACCGTTACACTGAACTGGTTTAACACGACTTTAGTATCGGCATCTACCATTTTCATTCTCCATCTATTCGTTACAACTGTAGGTAAGAAAATTAATTGACTTCCAAATCAAGAAAAATCAACTGTCATTTAAGCGGCAGTGTCGATAAACTTTAAATAATGACGGAAGTTGGACCATAAAGGATTAATACTCTGTCTGTACGGTCTAAACTTACTTGCACCATTCGCGCTAAAATTTACTACACCATTACTGTATATATTTATCCAAACATATACACAACTCTCGTAGGATAAGTTACGAGATTGGCCTTCACTGCTTGACGGGAAATCCTGTTTCACGAGGATGACGAGGAATAGTAGCTAAGTTAGCCGAAGAGAAGGAGAGATACCTAACACACCAAATCGCAGATCTAGTGTGTTAGTCTCCTGTTTCACATAGCTTCTTGACTGCTATTCACCGACTGCGAGCTGCGGCAGGTCTTACGACTGATGGGCTCGAGATAGGAGGCAGGTGCCCATCCCTCGATACCTGCTCCGATTAGCTTGACGAACCACCAGCCAGCACAGCCGACTTTGAGCAGCTCCAGATTGTCACCCTCGCGCATCGTCACCTCCGACTGACCCATAGCGCAGTAGTCAGCCAGCGCGACGTATCTGCCACCCTGAAAAAGCATCAGAATCTTTGTTGAACTGAATAGTCGGCACATTATTTTTCTGCACTGACACGTAGGCATTGTTTTTTCCTTTTGTTGTGCCTAGTTCCAAGCAAAAATAATCCTTTACATTCCGTCTTTCGGCATATACATATAGCTAGCAAAATCAAAAATCCTATTCAAATCCGTGAAAAAGTGAAATAAAACTAAAGGGAAAAGTATACTTTATACATTAAAGTCCGCATTTTTTAAATGTGAAATTCATAGAATGATGTAATGAATAAAGCACAGTATCCATGACATGAAATATGCGTTTTGAAATTGTGATTTAGAGTTTGCTAAACATCTACAGAGTCAAAGAAAATTACAAAAAACCTCGTTTCCGGCGTCCCATGCTAAAATTTCCCTGCGATGCAGTTTGACTCCGTGGAACATAAAAATTTATCTTTGGCTTGATCGAATATTATTTCTAAAAAGTAACAAAAGCATCGTTTAATGAAGCACTTCTTGGCATCTCAGCATAAGCGTAAAAATATCATTAGTACGCGTCAAAGCTAACTTTAATGAACAAAACGTAGAGCATATTACTGTTCCAATATTAAACTGTTTGTGAATTAAAATTGGCTATTGCTGTAAGTATTGATTAAAATGAAAATTCTTAAATAAATAATACTGATACTATGATTTGGAGATTAAATTACAAAAGGTTTGTATATAAATAATGGTGTTGACAAAGTGCCAAGTATACTCCCCCTTAGTTCTAACATTTAATACAGTTAACAGTTTGATGGAAATGTATCAATCAATCGTATATAATATTCATAACTGCTTGAAATTGAATTGTAAACTTACGGGCGCAGGACCGGCTATATCACCAAACGCGTCTTCGTCGTCTGTATTGCTATTTTCTGAGCTCCAGCCAACATCATCATTTTCCGTCGACTGAGAAACATCGGTAAGATGCGAGACCATACTATTGCTGTCAACTGACAGTGTACGTAACGATCCCGAAAGGCTACTTTGGGCATCCCATGAAATAGTTTGTCGGAGCGGTCTAAAAAAGCAATTACAGTTGTCATGATTCTAACTCGGTCATTACGTTTATCAAAATTGTTAGTTACAAATATCTGCTTCAAAATAATTTTGAGTTGTTTTTACCCGTACTTGTGGCCGGTTTTGCCAAGAAGAGCAGTGTTTTGTTTCCCTTTAAGTTCAGCAAGTTGTGACATGAGAACGTTTTTAATTTGTCGAACCCAAGCCTGTTTGACATCAATACTTGATGCTTGAATTGTGTGAACCTCTGCTCGACCCTGCAGCCAAATCTCAAAACGTCGAGCATCCCCTTTTACGGATTCGGTCAAACCAATTTGTGACGTCTACAAAGGGAATTGGTTAACAATAAGAAATTGCACTTTTTGGTAAATCGATTCAAGACAACTTTGAGCTTACTTTTAAGTATCTTTTAAAGTGATAAGTAGCTTTGGTGTGCGCTTGAGGCTTACTGTGTTTGCAGAATATCACAGCCATTTCGTACAAAAAAATGTGACGTTGCGATGGCTTTAGTCGTAGTAAGCGTTCCCGTTTACTACTACTCCAGACGCTGAACGAACCTTGTAAAAGAAGCTCACCTTGAGCATTCAAGTCACCCTAAGGTACAATAAGGAACATTTTAGACTGCTATAACCAAGAGTTAGACCATAATTCATACAAGAAAATAAAAATTTGACAGGCTTACCCCGAATCCCGTAATTGCCGTTTGATGCATACTATCATTAACGCACTTTAACACAACGAGCATGCAATCTAGAGCTTCTTGCAATTCAACACAGCACGACTGCTCGTCGCTGTATTTTAGTAGATCCTTCAGCAGAAGTTGATACTTGGTGATGCGCTGTACAGGTTTAAGCAGATACGCAGCCAATGGCAATTTATGGCCGAGTTTTTGCTGACAGGTCACAAGAAATTGCGGTTCTGATTGAATTTGTTCTCGAAGCCTCTCAGATCGTGGAATATTTTGGCAATAGTAACTGTACAGCCTAAAGAAAATCTCTCTCTGTAAAACCAAAAAAAAAAAAAAAAAAAAAATATATTAAAATTATAAACTTGATAAAATTAAGGCAATCGTTCAAATTTGTTTTAATTTTTAATTAAATTCGTACCCTTTGTACGAAACACAAGGCCACAAGCTCAGTATTAGATATACAATTCTCAAGATCCCTCAGGAAGGTGTCTCTGTGAAAAAGATAAATGTCCTCCAAATTGCCAAAGAGAACGTCGCCTTTACCGACGAGCGCTGCAGGTACGAGATGCGCCAAAGCCTCATTGTTCATTTCCATTTTATATCCCTTGATAATAGAGCCGAGTTCAGCTACGTATATACGCTCGGTCTCCACCAGTTCTGTTAGTACATGACCACGCTTCAATCGCAAAGCTTCACCGTCTCGAGGCTCGCTCTCTGGGGATGATATTTCACCTCCCTCAACGGGTCCCATTTCCATCTACGCAATTGAGATTTTTATTATTATTTGTTTACGCCTTTGATATGTTTTACTAAAAAATATTTACCCTTGGCATCGTGTTTGCTTTCTTTAAAATTCTTCCAGGTCTAATACACTGTGGGGCGGGCTGTAGAGGTTTTGCTGGTTCTGGAGTAACAGTTTGGATTGGTCTAGCTGGTTTCATAAGTTGTTGCTTAAGGCTCATTATTCTTTTATCACACATCACTGAAACATCTTCTATCCTTTGTAAAACCTGAAAGTATCATCATGAAACAACTATCAAATAAAATATTTTGATAAAGCAATTATTTTAGGCTCCAATACTGTACCTGAGTGACAAGTGCTTTGGTTTCTGGCATAATAGAATCTTCGAATATACTTCTTGGGTGATGAAATTCTTCGGCGGCTTCGATTAAAGATTGCAGCTCTTGGAGGGCTTGATCTGCTGGAGTCGAACTGTTTTGGGCCGCTAACAATTCTATTCCACGTGTGCACCAGGTGTTTGCCTAAAATCGACGAGAATGAAGAAAAATTGTAGAAGCATAATTTATTCACACAAGGGATGAAAATTTGAACCACGTACCTTATCAATATGCTCCATAAGCTCCCTGCATTTAGTGAGTGTGTGCAACCTTCTCTCCAGTCTCTGGCTTAAAATTGTGCAAACTCTTTGCAGCTCTGCGCATTTTGGTTCGACTACTTCGGCTGGACATTGGTGTCTTCCGGATAGCAATTGCTGTCCGGCGGTTATTACCTCCTCGGCTCTGTCTATGTCTCCCTAAAAGATGAACGTTGTAATAAAGGACGAATTTATATATTCATGCAAACATTCGAAATAGAAAGTGAAAAATTAAAAATCGGACTACTATATGAGCGCGTACGTCGTTTAGAGGCACATTTAATGAACATTTATCGTTGAAGCCTCGAAACACATACCTACTGTCTTTGAAACAACAAAGCATTCTTTAGTGAAGTTAAATAAAATATCCGAGTCTCATTATATAGGCAAATTATTTTTTGGGATCAACAAATATACAGCTCTTTCGTGCAGCTTTTAGATTCACATTTTATGATGAAAAATATCGATTTTGACGGGGACATGCGGTGCGTAAAAATTATAGCACCGAATAATTTGAAGTAAAAAGGTATTCATTTTCAAATTGAAAATTTTGTTCTCAGAAATGAATAATCATGCTGATAGATTATGCGACACAATCTAAATTTCTAAGTTTAGCATATATTATATTGTAGATGAACAGTTTTGAAAAATCAAGCACACAGTAGTCTATCATTTTTATCATAGTTAATACATAGCTATATACTTATATACTTGTATATATCGTTAGTTAGAAAATTGAATATTGTAGGGATGTGACACACTAAGAAAAAGAACTAACTACGTGATTTAAGTAATGAATGTTAGATTTTCTCGAAGAAAGTATCTGAAGAAGGCTAAAAGCTTAATGTTTTTGAATGCAGCCAAAGAGTAGTATGTGGAAAGAGGTATATATATATATATAAATGTATATATGTATATGCTATTAGAAAATATTATGAATTCTTTTAAGTGGATTGCTTACCAAAACCCAAATCCACATGGTATGCAACAAATAGGACTATTGACAAAATAAAAGGAAAGCGGTGCAATGTGATATTTTCTTTTCTTTAGCATTTGTGCATGTTGTGCATTGTGTAGACTATGATAACAGTAATCGCAGCGCTCAAACCAAATGAATTATCAGATGCTTGCTATGTGAAGTATGAACTCTGAATTTCAACAAAAGACGATAGATGGTTTGAACGATGGTCTGCAAATCCCGAGACATGTACGTTAACAGAGAACCTTTCCCGAATTTTGTATCAGAGAAAAGGCGTCACGACATCGAGTTACTTGAGCACGTGAGAGGGTGTGTTGGGTGTTTTGAGTGCTTATGATGATAGACTGAAGTAGGAAGAGATCTGGCCGAGCGATACTTACTCTGCATATCCTCTGAAACGTGGAGGTGTCGCGCAGTAGTTGGTCGACTCTGGATTGCGTTTCGCCTACTTCCGTCATCTCCTCGATAGTTTTAAGATGCTGACCAAGGTTTGCTTGCAACTCCCGAAAATCTTGCTCGAATTGTCGGAGGGCCAGGCAGTGTCTCAATCGTGAGCTGTGGTGCGACCAGAACAAGTCGAAAGTTCGCTCTGTCTCTTCGAGTTGAACGAGTAGCCTAGGCGGAGATTTTTAGTTATTTTTATTAAAAGGTAAAAAGTCAAACATCAAAGCCTATACCTCTCGACGGCCGCGACATTGCCGAGTCTGTCGGCCGTGGCCTTGCCAGTGAGCTGCCGGACACTGTCGAGAAGAGCCTCGCCGTGCCTGGCCGCGCTTAGGATCTCCTCCTTGAGCTCGTTGTACTCGGCCTGCTGCTGGCTCAGCAGTGTCGTCGTTGCGATCGTGTTGTTCGGGAACTCGACCTCGGCCAGCCTGCGCGTGAACGAGTCCAGAGCCAGCGACACGTCCTGCGTCATCGAGGAGAACTTCTCGAGGCTCTGCAATAAAATCGAATCGAACGATTAGCATCATCAGCTTGAATATTTCGAAAAGCAACAAGTTCAAACGCAAGATCCTTACTATTCTGTTTTGTATCCAAGTGTGGTGGCAATAGGCGAGCTCTCCGCCGAGCTGCTCGGTCAGCTGATCCTTCTCGATGAGCTCATGCAATTCGAAGACGTTCGCCAAAACGATGACCCGAAACTTGAAGTCCTCGCGGAACAGCTTGTTCGACACCTCGGAAATGGCCTTTTGCAGAAAGCCAACCGGTCGCAGTACGTAGACGACGTGTACCAGGCCGGGAAAGAAAGCCTACAAAATAATGCGACGTCGTTGTTGTCAGGCGCTAACTGCGATAACTACAAGATTTATGTAACGCCAGCAGTGTGTGTGTGTGTGTGTACTAACTGAAATTTTTAGCAGGACTGTCTTAACGGAATTCCATTTGTCGGTCCTCCGATCGACGATCAAATGAAAGCCCAGATCAGCTTCGTGCAAGCTTCAGCGAGAGAAATAAAAAAAAAGAAACGAACATTTATGGATCATCCGTAGATCATTCTTATGTTTTATATACACAGCTGGAATAATTACGTCGGAACAGAGGTGAGGTAGAGCATGAGCCGCTGATAGTCCAGGTCAGTGAGATTGTGAAAGTTGCCATTGTCCGGGAACGTGATGATGGGACATCCTTCCCGAGTCTTGCCACCTGTTAACAAATGTCCAGTAAGGTGAGAAATAAACTATCCACATGGATCCTCGTCGATCGCGCAAGCGTCAAACCCGTAAGAATCGGAAAAGCGACTGATATTCGATGCTCTCTCGCTCGCGCCTTCGCGTCACAACACCCGCTAACAACCGGTTTTAACGGATTTTCGGAATAATGTACTAGATTGGAATTTGTCGTCTTTTTACGCTCACCGGTTACGATGGCATACTGCGGCTGGAGAAGGTCCGCGACGTCCCGAACGGCCAGTTCGCCGTTCTCGATCTCGCCAGTCATGCTCTCCACATCCTCTGCAACAGAAATGAGTCAAGAAAAGCGCAATGAGTATATTATTACCTCGAGCTACGAGATTCGCGCGAGGGTACGCGTTGTACCTAATAGGTGGAAGCAACTACTTGGTCGCTTCGATCGATAGCCCTAATGAAATTAACCGAGAGGTGAACGCGCTATATGGAAATGCGAAGGAGGAGGAGGAGGAGGAGGAGGATAAAGTGCAACGCGCGCGCGGCTGCTGACCTTGCTGCTGCTTCTGCTGCACATAGTCCTCTCTCATCAGAGTGCGCTTTTTCCACGCTCGCACGCTGTATAACTGTAAAATCAAGAGGCTCTCAAATCGCCCGCGACTTTTATACTCCCTTTCTCCCGTTCTTCCCGCGCGCGCATCGTTCCCTTCGCACGACTCGATGCTATATAGCTGAGCTCTGTACCGCTTTTATTACTTCCGACTGACTGCTGTGTATGCGCGGGAGAGTAGTCTCGACGACCCAGCGCTCTCTTTTTCAGAAAATCGATGTTTGCCTTTTCTAGCTGGTATATTCTTGTAACGAAATGCTGCCAAACTGGCAAATTCTGGGTTTGAGAATGTCAGTTGTGGGAATTGGAGCTTTACGAATGATTTTTCCGCTTGATCTGTTGCAGCGCTCTTTGTACAAGTCGTGAACAGTTTTTCTGGTCGTATCTGCTGGCAAATATAGCGGTGAACTGTATGTAGCTTTGATTTTTTGTCAGGTTGTTTGCTAATGCACTTGCTGTTCGGTAAGTTTCCAGTGAGAGGGTATTGTGAGCAATCTTTCCATGGGTTTTTGGAGCAACTACACGAGATAAACTTTGCGAGCCCAAAGTCTTTGTCTCTCAGTGCGTTTATAGTCTCGTACGGATTAATTGTACAACTTCTTATAAGACCCATCGAGTACAGGTCATGCTGAGTCTTTGTCCATTCAGCAATGTTTAATCTGTGTCTGTACACCATTTTTGGCGTCAAGCACTTAAAACACTCATCATCTTGGCATTTACAACTTTGTTTTAATCGCTCCAGCAATTGTGATTAGTTTTCCTCCAGTTTGGATCCCTCTTGCATTTTACATCTTTTTCCTCCGCTGCTGACAATTTTTCTTCTTTTGACTGATCTTGCATTTAGTTAAGATTTTTGACGTCACACCGTCCTTTGTTTAATGCATTGTTTAACATATGCTACAATGACCATTGTTTTGAACTGCAAAGATACCTGTGCATATACAGAAACGTCAGAAACTCTAGAAACTAACCTCTCTGAATGTACCTCTCCAGTACGAACATTCAAATGTTCAACTTTTTAGAAAAGGTAAACAGTTGCAAAAGTTTCCTAAACACAATAAACCGCTATTCTCGCTAAACGGGCGCGTAGATACAGAGTTAAGGAGTAACAAGTCGTCGATCAATTCAGACGAAAACCCGAAATTCCCAGCTAGGCATATAAAACGGTATTCTTGGTCCACCTACATCCAGCTCTATACAGGTATACACAGCGTCCGTGTTTACATCGACCCATCCACACTTACTCACCTTTAAAACTTCGTTCGGATCGATAAAAAAAAGGTACGCAACAGTAGGTAGGTGCGATGCCGAACTGCTCAAAGAGTGTATGTACAATATATACGTGTGTGCGAACCTGCGTTGGGGCATTTGGTTGTGCAGTGATGATGGCAGGGACAATTACAGCTGCTGTGGCTCGACTTCCGCCGTTGCGCAATCATATCCCGCTGTCCGGCCACTATCCGGGTTTTTATTATCTATATAGCAGACGACGAGCAGTGTCCAGCTCCAGGAGTAGCGCGCGGCACTGTTATACTATCTATACTGGCAGGTATCGGCGGGGCCGAGGTAATCACGTGGTCCGCTGCCTCAGACTCGAGATTGGGTGCGCGCACGAACATGCCTATAGAGCTGCGGCGTTTGGACTGCTGATTTGTGTGTGTGTGTGTGTGCGGAGAACTCTGGAGTCTGGACGCGCGCGCGAATCGATAAAAGCAAAAAGCTCCTACCGGTGCTGACCTCTGCGCGCGAGATTGCAGAGCTTTCGCGCATAATAATAAAACGATGAAATAAAAATAAATAATTGTGTCATTCGCTTGGGCGTACGAGCTGAAATCGAAAATATAGCCTGGTGAAAAGCAAGCTTCGACGACGCGTAGAGAGGTAAAGGGCGGATCCTCGCGGTGAAGCATTTATATATTGGCAAAATTTTCGCGCACGTCTCGTAACGCGCAGTTTTGAAAAAAAAAAAAAAACACAAGGGGAAAAGTAAGAAAGCGGAGGCGCGTTATAGGTGGTCGTGAGAAATCAGATAAAAATCTCACCGGCTTCGAGAACCTCGAGGTCGAGATTGCCGCTGCGGCTGCGGCTGATGCTGCTGGCGTTGTAGATGCTGGATCGTCGATGATGCTCCTCCATGGCTCTGGAGGCGCTTCGCTTGAACTGTTCCAGGAAGCTGTCGATCTGGTTCTCGATACTAGTCGGCGAGCCGGCCATCTTCGCCAACTTGTCCTCTTGGAAATTCATCGTTCATTCGCGAACTAATCAGCGGCAGGGGAGACATGGAACGACGAGCAGCTGTGATCATCAGCGGAACAATCCTTTCTGCCCGGTCCATTGTCCTCTCGTTCTTCCCGACGAGTAAAGCAGCAGACCTGGCTCGAACATCGTCTCGTTCAGGCAACTCGTGGATGTACGCGCACGTATGACTATAATACGGAGCCGGCGGTGCTTGCGTACTGCAGTGTTTTTATACTCGGCGATACAGCAGCAGCAGACGACGCTACGCTATTCGCGAATCCGCACGCGAGCTGTCTCCCCCTCTGCGGACTGCTGCATCGCAGGTACACTTCCTCTGCAACACTGCGATGTGGGAGAGCGATTAAAATACTCCGGAACGAGCGTCGTGCGTCTCTCGATAGAGACGAGGACTCGAGAGGGTATAGTAGAGTCTACTGGAGCTGTCGCGGAGGGCTGAGGCCGCGAGACTGGCAATATCTAGCGCACACGCGAATGCACAATGACACATGTATATATACTTGTATAGTGTAGAGGAGAGGCGCCGGCGCCGCCGCGCGAGTGTACGGAATTCCGAGTGCTGGTGCGCATAACTCGTTCGCTCGTCGGCGCTATCCGAGAGACTCTCGTCAATCGCGTTATAGGATCGCATCGCTCGCTCTATGATGTGCGTAAAGTTTCACTCGAATCTGAGAGAGGAAGGGATATCTACGTTCGAGATACTGTGTTCGCTTATTTTGATGCTCCGATGATGTTCGAAGCTCTCGACTATATATATATATATATATATATATATATATATATATATTTTTAGAAATAGAAAATGCGCCACTCGTTGCGAAATCGACGATTGCAGTATTATAGAAAGGCACGTGCGTGCAAATTTGATTCGAACATACCGCATCGCTTGACCGAGCGACAAACAAGAAACAGCGCAGTTTCTTTCTTGGGGCTATATATGTAACGATCTGTGCGCAGCTCTAGCCCGTAGTACTGCGCAATATATTGTTTGACGGACAAGTCGAGCAGAAACTGCTTTGGCTCGCTTTTTAAAAGAAAGTTCGCTAATTGCAGTTCGAGTGACGCGCAGCAGACGACAGGCATCTGGCGCCATCTCTTCGTCATTTGAAATAGCTTATTTATAGATATGCCTATATGTACCTATATACATGATCGACGTATGCATGCAACAAGTAGATCTAATATCATTGAAATTTCAGTCCAGTATCGGTAAATCGAACAGGTAAAGACTTAAAAATATTGGAATAAGCCGGCGTGCTCTTTTATCGTTATTCAACGGATCGAGGTCGCAGACCACGAGAAATCGTAAGCAACAGCAATCGCGATAGCCGCGCTAAAATAATTACGAGACGGTTGATAAAAAAAACGCGCGTAGGTTAATTAGCATTGATCAGTTCGATCCTTGGCGCCATCTACGCACGCACGCGTGTGGCAACGTCGCCGCGGTTCAAAATAATAGATCGTCGGAGACGACCTACGCGGTTAAGAAGGGGCATACTCTCGACAATATTTACAATTGATCCAACATTGGCAGGAAACAGCGTTAAGTATATACGCGAAGCAGAAGACAACGAGTTAAGGAAGCTCGTCTCTCGCAACGACGTGTGCGGGCAGGGGGAGAAGCAATGCGAAACTGACGCGTCGTTGGGTCGGATGCGTAGCGAGTGTGTCTTCCCCCCCCCCCTCGCTATACTTACTCGATCCAACATCTATATACCGGCACAGCATAGTCGCGCATCAGTCCTCTCTCGCTCGAGTTTGTTCGGCGGCTCTGGCTTTTTTCGCTCTCGTGTCGAGTGTGCGTATAGAGACTACTCACTGCTGCCGTATAGCAGCTCGCTCGCGCCGCAGTAGTGTGCGGCTAATCGGCTCTTGGGGAGCTTGGCGCGGCTGCCCCGTGTGTATATCGTAGCAGTACAGCAGTAGCTGTTCGTCAGAGGGAAGGAGATCACGTATATACAGTCCGATATCGCGCGAGAGCCGGCTTCTTTTCCCGCTGCTGCAGGAAAAAGAACAACGCAAGACACTTTTTCTCCCCTGCGTGTCGTCGAAGTGAGCCTCGAGGAAGTTCCGGAGGAGGAGATTTATCTTTCCGCTGCTGCGAGACTCGACCATGGCCGGTGAGTATACCGGAGTACTCTGGAGTGCTCGCGGAACAATTCGCGGTTACTCTTATCGCTTAGGCCGTGCGTATCGCACCACGTTACTTTCGAGCGATGGCTGTATAGACTTTCTTCTCTCCAGACGCCTCTCCTCTGCTATGCTCGCGCGCAGTGTGTGTGTGTGTGTATATGTAGTACGCTCGGGCGCAACCGGTCTTGACCCAATGACCTTCAAGAGGTTTAGCCCGAAACTCGAGCTCGCAAAGCATCGCTCGCGCAATACGCTTTTATCAAGCGGCAATTAGTTCCTGCTCTCTTTCGTGCTCGGCTGCTCTACTTATTTTTCCAAAAACACAGGCCTCGTCCTTCGCGAATAGAGGACGAATTCAAGGATACGGACGAGGGTAGCTGTCGCACGCACATGCGTCCAACGACTCTTTCCTCGCTCTCCCCCTCGGGGATAATTCTAACGTTAAATGCGCGCGCGCGCGCGCGCACAGGGAGTGTAGTATAGGCCAACTGCCAAGAAGCCCCCGGAGCTCTTGATAAAAATTCGTGAAATTCCGCCCCCGGCTAGTTTGTTCGTAAAAATAGCCGTAGGGCGAAAAGCCGCGATGAACAACAAAAGCTACTTGCGGCTCCAGAGTTTATTCTTGGTCGGGCAGATTGCTGTCTCGAGCCGGCTTCTAGCGCTTGAAATTTACAGTGTCTCGAGTAGTTGTAGCTGTCTCTCTCTCCTACGCGTCTCTTTTATCTTTTCACTTTCCTTTTTCGTCCGTGCCGTACTTGCGCGCGCTATATCCAGCTAGATTTTTGAACGACCACGCATTTTCGGAGCCTTATCGAGAGAAGGAGAGCGCGATTACGCGAATTTAATTTTCGTCGATGTCTCGCGGCCCGTTATTTTCGGCGTAAACAGAACAAAAAATGCGCAACTAGCCGCACGCTCGCGCGACGAGAGGTATTCGGTTTCTAATCTTATTGCCTTTCGGGAATAAGTTCTATTTTCAAAACTCCAGTCCGTTTATATTATTAGATGTGTGTCTTCTTAACTCACCACTTCTATCTCTATGTATATTCGGACACATTTCGAATATATTCAAATAGTCGCTCGCGTTTATTTATAATGATAAGTAAATAAGTATTTTGTTCTTCCCGCCAAAACATCGCGCTCTCTCGTTATCGTCATTTTTGTTAAAATCAGTGCTAAAATTGGATCATCGTTCGAACACGCGCGCGCCGACTGTTTAGTTATTCTTTCGAAACGTCATAATATAATATAATTAGATAACGAAAGCAAAGGAGTTGAAGAGGCTGTCTGGGATGCCTCTCGAGCGTCTACTTAGCTGCACACGTCGTGATTTTAAATTAAACTTGAAAAAAAAAAAATAATAATAATAATTATAATCCGAGTAAAGCTCTACTATGCAAATGTCATCGCGCGTAGACGATGGCGGTAGCGCTGGCGACGACTCAGATTTCCACGACGTCTCGTCATGTCTTTCGTCCGTGGGCCTCCTCTCCGTATCATAATATACACCGGCGAGACGCTTCGCAGAGCAGACCAGGGCCTTTTAAAGACGCTCTACACGTGTGTGAGAGAGAGAGAGAGAGAGAATCGCCCATTTTGCCTTACTTACCTTGTCTTCCTTCCGGCCTTCATTTTTATTATACATTTTTACAACAATGGGATCTTCCGCCTCGAGAGATAAAAGCGATCGGAGCAATTCCGTTTGCTTCGAGTAGACGAAAGCTCGAAAATGATTGAAATTCGATATGATTAGCAAAGTGTGAAGACGCTAATCTTAATGTGTTAAATTTGAGGTGAATTTTAGATGAACGAATTCACACGTAATTCTATAAATACGGCGAGACTTGGAAGCCTGCCAACGTCGACCTATGCGCTTTATCTTTTGATCCTTTTTATTTTCATTAGAAATTCGAAAACTGAGATCACTTAGTATTTTAAAAAAATGTATCAGCCCTCGTCTATATGCTAAATTTGATTTTTTAATAGCTGGAAAGCGAAGCTTTCTAAAAAAAAACCACGACGACGTTGGCAATTAATAATTCTCCTTTTTCGATGCTCCGGAACTATCGCGTCGTTTGTAACGCCCTGCAATTTCGCGTTAATTAATTACACCGATTTAACGAGACTCGATATTCGATTTGCATATTAATCGGGTCTTGCATTTTTGCTTCAGCCAGCCGTACCTTCCGATAAAACTCTGCGGTAAAGACGATACCCCAAGGAGTCTCTGGTTTCATTCGTCGGTTCGCAGAACGTCTTTCAATTTAATTTTAGGCTCACGTGTAATCATCGCGCGATAATTGCGAAAAATGCGATAGCAGTTGAACTTTCAAAATGGATTATCGGGACAATTTGGTTTATCACTCTATAATACCTTACCGAGATTACGTAACCGCGCGTGCATGGTTCCGAATGCTCGGCACTCTTATTTCAAGCTGTCGTATAATGCCGAACGAGTTGTCGTTTTAAATTATTTACTAGAAAATTGTTTGTACCGCGTCTTAAATATAACGGACGCGAGCTTGTAAATTTTCTGTCAATTAAACGACTCGCGCAACACTGTAACTCGAAAAGATTTTTATTATATTAACGCGTTATTGCGTGGTTCGACATTATATTTATAAAACTCAAAGTTTGTCGCAAACTACGTCGTCTTCGTCGTCTACGAGACGTCAAAAACACGCGGAAGTTGTAAAAACCTATACGGGTTGAATTAAAACGCATAACGATATTTTTGTTCTTGGCAGCGTGGACAATTTCATTTTTCACACTCTATATTTTTGTGTATCTCGGTTTACGTTAAACTGTTTCCTGTTTTCATTTCTCCGTGGGAATTGAAAATACTCGGATTTTATTTATTGCTACTGCGTAGCTAGCAGCTACACGCGATCGGGTAAAAATTGTTGGTAAGAGAGTTACGTGTATCGAAGTGACCGCTGATGGAATTAAGTAACTGGCACCAAAACATTCTTGACCTGATTTTTTCTCATACACGAAGAAGCGAGAGATAGCATTTTTATCGCTCTTCCGTTCGCCGACGGGAAACTATCTGTTCTTCGGTCCTTCTCTTTCATAATTTTCTTTTCATTTCTTTTCGCAATTGAAAAAAAAAATAAAAATATTTCTATTAAATTTTCAGGATTTGCGTGGGTGACTTTGGCTACCAATGACTCCTACTCGTTGGGCGCCTTAGTCTTGGCACATTCTCTGAAGCGAGTAGGCACTCAACATGACCTGGCGGTCCTCATTACACCCGGAGTCACCGAATCCATGAGGTAATAGCTGCAATTTGTTGTTTCAATTCGAGCCTCTAATTGGGAGGGTAACCGCGCTCCTCGGAATCTTGCGTTTAATGCGACACGTTCGGATGCTTGGCTCGATTGAAAGGGCGTTTACATTAGGCTGATCAATGCCAAACTGAAGTAAAGCCAAGATGCTCGACATTGACCACGAAACGTTTGGTGTCATTAACTCCTCTTTCAATGCGCCTACAAAGACGCGTTCGTTTCGCTCTGGGACTGATTTATCGGCGTTAAATGGATTTCGCGTTGTTGCTTTAAAATGTTCGTTCATTTTTTTTATTTTTCTAGGGAAAAACTAGCATCAGTATTCAATTTAGTGCGAGAGGTCAATGTATTAGACTCAAAGGACGAAGCTAATCTGGCTGTACTGCAGAGGCCGGAGTTGGGAATTACATTCACCAAACTGCACTGCTGGAGACTCACACAGTACGAAAAATGTGTCTTCATCGACGCAGATGCACTGGTAAGTATCGCGTAGAAGAATCGCTTTAATTTAATAAAATTAATCGGAGCGAATTTGGCAGGTTGTGAGAAACTGCGACGAGCTGTTCGAACGAGAGGAGTTGTCGGCGGCACCGGATGTGGGCTGGCCCGACTGCTTTAATTCTGGCGTCTTCGTGTTCAAGCCGTCCCAACAGACGTTCGCCTCTATCACGTCGTTCGCCGCGAGTCAGGGATCATTCGATGGTGCCGATCAGGGCCTACTCAACATGTACTTTAGCGACTGGGCACACAAGGACATCTCCAAACATCTGCCATTCATCTACAACATGTGCTCCACCGCAACTTATTCCTATGCGCCTGCATTCAAGCAGTAGGTTTTTTATTAATTAGGTCGAAAAAACAAACCCGACTGCCGGACAATTTTGTGATTCTCTTTATTCCTATTGCAGATACGGAGAGAATGTAAGAATCATCCACTTCATTGGAGCAACCAAACCCTGGCTGCAGTACTTCGACACGTTAACCGGTATCGTTCAACCACCGCCCGGCTGTAATCACTTGCAGCCGCTCTTGCAAGTATGGTGGAATATATTCTGCGACGACGTGCATCGGCAGCTCACAGATGTTATGGTAAGTTCATTGCAATCTGCTAACGAGGTCAGTTTCTGATCTATACGGATAACGTATTTTGACGGGCTCCTGACCAATGTTCTCTGGTACCTGGGAAACCGGTTAAAAAAAAACACACATTTCAGATGTCTGTAAAAATACGTTGCCGAACTTAATCGAACCAGTCGTATTTTGCTCTGTGAGATATTTTTAGAAATTTGTTTTTTAAGTTATGAAAAATATTGTTTTTGTCAACTTATTTTCTCCTTGATTCTTACAAGCAAAAGCGATACGAGGAAAATTTAAACTGTAGATTAAAAGGTAAGCTTCTAACGATCGTTTTTCCACTAATTAAACAAATGCAGCTTTGTACGAAATGATCTTATGAACGTTTGACTCTTTCATAGATGTACATATTTGTAAATATACCTCTGTATATAATGTAAATAATTTCAAAACTGCTTTCTCAACTCAGTTATTCGAATATTTTCTAATATTTTTATTCTCAAAACTCGATTTTGTATGGATCGCAGTCGCGCTGAATGTACTTTGAACCCTTCCCAATTCCTATGTTGTACGTCATTGGCACTTGTTTATATGGCACCTGCACTTTGGTTCTGAAGTAGTTGTTATTGGGATTTGTGTGGGGTTCAAGGTATACATTTATTTTAGTTTTTTTTTTCTTCAAAAGTTGCATCAATTATAGTAGCGTTTTCTATTTATAGTTCAGTATTTTAGCTTGATGCAACTTTTGTCGTTTGAATTTAGTTATTTAGTACATTATATAGTCAGTGTCTATTTTTCCGATGAATGATTTGCCTTCAGCATGTAACTTCAGCATGCACCTATTCTATGAAAATCAATATTCTTAGCTTGTATTAACTTTCTTTTCAAAATAAAAACGTTTGAAAAAAAAATGATTTTTAAAAATAAGCTGACGAGAAAATGGACACTGAATCTCTAGTCTGTCACTAACCAATTGAGTGTGCATTTTTTTTTGTTTTCGCATGTTGCTTGTAAAGGTCGCCAGCAATATGACTACAATTTGGCACGAATCTAAGTCCTTTTCCACGTATTCCAGTTCTTACCACCATCCACCTGCTCCTCACTGTAATCCTGATGAAGACTCGTATAACCAAATAAATGGGCCTCCGGATTTTTCAGAGTTCAAAGACCCATGGGAGAATTACCAAGAACGTAACGACCCCTTTTCTAACACGAATAATCAGTCGAGCAACGATGACAAAACGCATCGCTGTGACACGATAACACACTCCACCGATCAAATGCTACCAGACAATCAACATCACCAAACCGAACTAACATCACCTCCATCTAGATCATCGGATCACGGGAACAGTGATCGTCACGATCACGTTCCTTCGCATTCGCATGAAAATTCTCAATCCAAACGACAAGAAAGCTTTACGCCCGAAAACCAATCGAGTCACTCCAACGCATGTGCTAGCGCATCGAGTGAACTGCACAATCGGACCGATGAACATGTTTCGGATGCGAAATGGCTTTCCGAAAATCTTGAACAGATTAACGCCGTGTGCGAATGTATCGAGGAGTTCCAAAACGTAATCGAAAGTCTTAATGAGCATTCCGATCATCAAGACAGCCGTGAAAACCGTACAGATAATCATAGTCAACCTAGCACATCTACGACAGTAAATGATTCACAGAACGGTAGACAAAATACTAACAAAGCGATCAAAAGCAATAAATCGCGGACGGAAAAACCACACAATTCCAGTAAATCCTCAGACACCCCACGCCCCTATACGAATTCCCATAACGTAACAACGCAATCCGTATTGAGTGCTTCGCCAAGCATAGAGAATGCAGAAGTAAGTAGCTTGTTTTTTTTTTTCTAATATCCATCACTTTTATGTCTCTGTAACGACCGTGTTAAACTTTTTTTTCTTCATAAGCAATTATTGTGTGTCATATATTGCATACTAATAACTTGTTTTTCTTATTGCTCCATTTCGTACAAGCAGACTTTTCTGATACTCTAGTGTTTTTCTATTTCCCTTTTAGTTTATACACACAACATTTCGATGCTGGTATTAAAATTTTGAAATTAGATTTAGTTTTTCTTTGAATTAAGCTGAAACGCTCTTTTTAGTTTAGCCGACAGTAGCCTCGAGCTGAAATTTCAAAAAAAAAAAAAAAAAACCGTATTGCTTGCGAATGCAACGTTAGAATATCGCTTTTTTATTTATAGGGTGGATTGGCAGGAGCGTTGTCGAAGTTGACCCTGGGTGAGTCTCGATCCGACGAACAGAAAGCAATAGAAGATCACATGCGAAAACAGAATTGGGAGCAAGGTCACATTGATTTCATGGGTCGGGATAGCTTTGACAATATCCTGAAGAAGATCAACGAGACGCTAGCGTCCGCACCACCACGTCTGCCCCCTCCTGTTGAGGTAACGTTTTGAATCTTACTTTTCTCTTTTAACGACCTAATGGTATGCTAAAATACTTCCTTAACACTTAACTATTGCTCTTTTATACTCGTAATTTGTTTGATTTTTTATTACTGAAAATAATTTATCTAATAGTGTTCAAAGCTGCATGATTAAATATAATTACTAATGAAATAATATCAGTGATTTTAAATGACCAAATTACAACTATGAAAACTACACGGATAAATAAAGTCATACCATTATGTATTACGTAGAAAAATTATTGGTTACAAAATTCTAAAATCTGAATTGCTTTTTCAAAATTTCTTTCCGCCCTGACCAAAGCGATCCCTGACACCAGTGCTCAGGTAATTCGAATTATAAGTGTCCTAAATGGAAACGTTTTTCCGTTCTGTAACTGTTGTAGTTAGTTGTAATTAATTTCAAATAAACAACGGCTGAAAATGTGACGTAGAAAAACACGTACAATAATGTTTTTCTAGGAAACCCAACAGCCCAAAAAAGGTACCAGCAAAAGCAGTGAGGTGGAAGCAGCTGTAGAAGGAAGCGAAGTTGCTTTACCCGGTACGTTAAAATCGAACGAGGCACAGCCCACCCAGAAAGTATTTGACGGAAAGAAATCAAAGAAAAATAAACGAAAATAAGAGTAAAGAGAGGGAGAGTTAAAAGAGACGCCAAAGTCGAAAGAAATGTTTAACTATGATTTACACGCCCGAACTTTTCCTTGACAATTTCGTTGTTAAATTTGTCTTAATTATCGTTTATACGCTGTCGAGTCACGATTAAATCGCAGATATATAGTTTATCTATTGAAACTGACGTAAAATAATGTGTTATAGAGGGAAAAAATGTTACTGATTATAGTAATAGCGTTTTTAATGAAAGTTTTTATACAATATGCCCCCTACTTATTAGATAATGTATTTGTGAAAGCATGTTTGACATATTGGTAGTTTCGAGTGATCATGATTGAGTGTGTTTATAATATCATTAATTGACAGGAGCGTTTTGTGCGACTTTGTCGTAAATATGCTTTATAAATTGACATAATTGATTAAGTTTGAGTTTTTTTGTATAAAAAAAAACAGGAGTCAAGGAGAGCAACTAACAGACCATGCCGTCAATAGCATTGCTGCATCTTGTATTGTCGTTTTGCTTTGTTGGGGTAAATATTATAAGAATGGACACGTTAACTAAACAGACACACAGTAGACAGCTTTAAACACAATGTTACGAAAGCTTCATATCATTTGATTGCTTCTTATAATTATTTGCTCATCCTATCAGTACGAAGGATTGTTAAACAATTGTTACTACGGACATACGATAGATTTATAAACTCAACTGTGAAATAAAGTATCATTATGTTTATTTTATCCATTATTATTTTCATTTTCTGAGTTGCCGCCGCATTGCTTTGTCTTCGTTTTATTCACATAGCTGCTTCTGCGCTTCGATTGCTTCTTGCTACAATAATTCATCAATTAATGGACTGCCGCAAGCAAACATGTATTCAGACCAGCATTTTACAGCTATATTACAGTGCACATGATTAGTGTTGAAATTTTGTAAGTTGCGCTGCTTCACGAATCCGACACAAAAATAATTTGTATGTTCGTAATCCAGTTTTAGCAACGGACGATCAAGCCGAGGGATCATCAAAAATAGCAAGTCAAAGAATTCCGAGTTCTGAAGTCACGTCACCTTCACTTGACCATCACGAGCAGCCGCAAGTAGAAGCTTCATCAGTCCGCACTATAGACAGTGAAATCGCTAGCACCATTTGCGAGCAAGAGTCGACTTTAACTCAGGGCAGTATCGAGCCTACCGAAAAGTTAGTTCCTACGACGCAATTGACAGAGGCTAAAATAGAAATCGCTGAACCTGTTAAAGAAACTAGAGAAGTCACAGAGAGTATTGCTAGTAAATCATCCGACACATCACGAGTTACGCCATTGCAAACCGTAGCACAAGATAAGCCAGCCGAAGAGTCGACGATTGGGGAAACACCGGTTCAAGTGGTATCCGAGGCTACAACCGAGTGTCCCGTTCCCATACAAGTAGCCGAATCGGTTTTACAAGCAGAGCCTAAGGAGTCGGTTTCCGAAGATCCGAGACTCATAGTAGAAGCGGTAGTCTCCTCCATTATACCACCGGTTCAAGAATCCGCTGCTGCTGTCTCCGAAACATTGATCGAAGCTAGGCCCGTCACAGTGCCAGACGCGGTTCCCCAACCGCAGCAATTGAATGGTCACGATCCATCTTTGAAACTGGAAGATGAAATTGCTTTACCCCCGACCGTAACGCATGTAGCGACTGCTTCGATCAGTCCAGATGTCGTATCGTCAGTTGACAACGTTGTGCCAAACGTGCCTCTGGAAACTGAACAAGCAGTGCAAGCAGCACAAGGTAGTCAGCCAACTCAACCTCAAGCTCATCCAAATGCACCAAGCGCAGCGGAAGCTCAACCAGAGCAGAGCTCGCAAGACGTCTGTCAGAGAAGCAAGTTGACGGTAACACTGCCATCGACCGATGCCGCCGAAGAAACAGTCATTGAAAAAGAGGATCTGAGTACTAGTCAATCCGAAGCTGTCGCAACAGACGAGTCAGCAGAGTGTCCAGTTAGACCCACGAGATCAAAGGATCTGAAGATTCCCGGGACTCCAGTAGTAATTGGACCGACCCCACCGACTAGTCCCCCATTAGACGCAGAAGCGGTCCAAACGACTGAGGAAGGAGCACAGGCAGTGGCAAAAACAGAGACGGAAGTTGAGAAGCCGGTCGAATCTCAGGAGGAACAACCAAAAAAGAAAATGACGAAGAAGTCTTCATCGGAAAGCGATCCTCCGAGTTCATCAGAAACCGAAGGATCTAGCAAGAAAATCGTTAAGAAGGTCAAAAAAGTCAAAGAGGGCGAGGAAGGCGCCAGTGGTGGTGATAAACCAAAGAAAAAGATAATTAAGAAAGTCGCGAAAACTTCATCGACGACAAGTCTCGAAGCGGACAAGAGCGTCCCCGAAACGCCACCACCTGCCGAAACGTCCGACGTACCGGTACCTCCGAAACGCAAGAGCAAAAGCTCTGGGGATGAAAAGCATCCCGGTAAGAAGAACGAGTAACTAAGCAAAGCAATCTCAGTGCTTCATCGTATTATATCGACTTTATTATTACTATGAGAGCCTAGAAATATATTACACGCTGTTATTTATAGTAATCAGAGCAGATGCGGACAATAAACTTTAAAATTCAAGGTCTGAACAAGAATAACTTATGTAATATTCTAATAATCCTTGATTTTCGTAAAGCAACATCGAACTTGTCTGTATACTGCCTGGCTTGGCTATTAATGTGACTTCAGACTGTTTTAATTCTTTTCTATATTCTAACTATCATCTTAAAAAAAAAAAAAATCATTCATACTATGTAGACAACATCTCAATTTTACTTTCTTTTCGTAATCGCGAAAATATCAATTTTAGCTGTAATGGTTGCGCAAAGTGAGCACGGCATTTGCTTAGTTTTAGATGGCGAACTTGCATGATTTTTCATTTTAATATTATTCGGTATTATAGAAAAGAAAAATAATTTTCACGATGCTCAACTATTTTTACTAGCATGCGCGAATTTAAATATGCTAAATTTTATCTCTGCGTTCAACTATGCGAACGTTAATCGATATATTAGAGCAACGACCGAAAAGAACAATAATCGTACTCAATGTGGTTTGGAAGCTCCAAATCAATTCTCTGCCAATAATGTACATTGTAAATTTTCAAATATTGCTTGATAAATTTGCTTATCGCGTTATCTTTATGGTATAAAGAATTGAAAATAATCATTGTCAATCTTCACGTAACTGTAACGGAATCACGCACAAAGAAGTAAAACTGTTAGAAAGATCGAATATATATATATATATATATATTTATCTCAGAGTTTAAATATTTGTAGTACCGTGAATTAATAGTTTTCTATCGATTAAAAGTTGTTGTTTCGCTTATATAGTGATGTTTTACAGAAATTGCAATCGAACTCGTATCGTAAGCAATGTAAGTTATTTGTTGAAAAACTTCGAATATGAAAGAATAATTAGAATTTGCATCATACAATGTCATATGCAGTTGGCCTGCGTCTTGTTAACAAAAGCACGTTGTATAGAATGTATTAGAAAGGAGAATTTGTAATCAAGAAAAAATTCTGTTTATGTATCTCGGAGATGTGTGTATAGCAATTCACGAAGAAGAACTAAGCAAATGTTATTTTGACGATTCGAAACTAATCTCGTTGTGTATTCTTATATTGTTTATTTAAGTAAATACGTTTTTTGCAAATCACGACTTTCATTTTCCACACCCATATTGCGCATCTCTGTAAATTCGCGCTCGATAAAGCTACGCTCTGCTGTGTCCGCCGCAGCCGGTAACTTTTCCTTTCTTCGCGAGGTCGCCACTGTCGCGTCCACAGGCGGCTCGCATCGAACAACTCGTTTTTTCCCCCCACATTCCACGCACGAGTGTGTACGCGAAGACTGTCAAGAGTGTATGGAGCTCGCGGCTGTAGTAGTTGGGCACGAGTGACGGAGCAAGCAGGACTTGTACTTCTGCTTCGCGTTTTTGCTCCATCTTTTCCATTGACAATTGTCAACGAGTCCTCTTGTTCCTTCGACACCTATACAGTGCGGGTCCATTGTTTTACCGCTGTGCTTTCTAGCTCCGAAACGAGTGCAGCGCGCAGTGAGAGAAGCCTATAGATTTTTTAGTTGACAGCAAGCTGGTCGAGAAGTGAGAAGAGAAGGTTCCCGCATACGCTCGCATCTGCTCGTATATGTATACTACTGACACGAACGCATACCTGCTACGCTATGCCCCTTGGAGTATGGCTATCGAGGTACGAGCATTATAACACACACACACACACGCACACGCACTTACAAGCTGCACGCAATCAAGAGTGAACGCGTATAGACCGCGTCTCCCGCTAATGTGCAAGGTGCAGTTTGTTCAATGCAAACTGCCTTTCCATCATTTTCTCTCTTCTCTCTTGAGCGCGGTTGCCAAAACAAAGAAATTCCTTTGGCTACGCGATTTTTCGTACTTTATTCCCGTCCATCCGGCTGTTATAAATATTTGTATTATATTACGCACAGGATAAATACCACCTTCATTCTCACAACAATGACTGACTCGGATGATTACTAATATCAGACCGGAATAAGATAAATAGGCATTTATCGCTGCGAGAAAAGAGAGACAGAATGAGATTACTCCGATCCTTGCTGTCCGTCCGTCCGTCCGTCCGTTCTCCGACTTTGTTTTCTCGAGGCTTTCCGTTATACGCGTTACACTTGTATTTGCATTTAATAATTAACGACTCGAAAGTTAGCACGATTACCGCGGCTATAAGGCGGAATTACCCAATGCACTAAAAATCGTTGAATAACAAACACACGTACACACACACACGCGTGTCCGTTAAACGATCGCAGTCGTTCTCGCAATTCGATCGAAAACATTCTCTCCGCAGCGCGAAGGAGGTGAAACTAAAAAACTTCCCGTCGGTCATGGACCTTTCGAATGCTGGAAACTCGATCGGCTACTGTTTCGAGGGCGTATGGAGTGTCCTGATGAATGTTTTTTTTTTCTTTCTTTCTTTTTCTTCGAGAAAATGAAGCGTTCGCCAGCGAATTAGCATCGTGAATCACGCGGCTGCGAGCATTCCGATTTTTTGTTTACGTATCTCTACAGGTTTATCTTACTTTTTCGAATGACGTGTGACGAAGACTGGAGCATATTAGAATACGAGTTCTCGACTCGCGCCATCTACACAGCATCAGTTTTTCTCGCGGTCGTGCATTCATCTACTCGGTTATATGAAGCCGCTCTCGTCTTTCACTCTTATCTTCGGCTTGTTATTTCACACACACACACTCGCAATCTAGGCCAATACAAGCTTGTTTTTTGAACCCCTTTGCCGCTCTCGTAAAAAACACTCGATATCTGAAATTCGGGCTCAGCGCTGGACCGAACACGTATGGAATGCGATTGTTTTTTTTTTTTTTTTTTCATTACTGCCTTCTTTGGCTCTCGACTATTTATTAGTCGTATACCAGAAAAGAATGTAATCGAGTCATAAAATAAAAAACAAAGCTCGGTACACGCGTTGATGAAGTATACTCTCACGCTATACGCGATCGTCACTGCAGTCGTTTTGACTTTTTCTAATATTCTCTTTATCTCTATATAGACTGAACTTGGATTTCTCGGTAACGATGTCGCGTACGGTCTATCTTTACAATACGAAAAAATGTCTCGTAGATATACACCTCGAAAAAAGCGTCCGATAAAGTATATTAATTCCTTATCGACTGGCCACTCGATGCGCAATCCGATTAAGCGATACGTTTGCGATGCCAAACGACTAATAATTTTTTTTCAACCGAACCGATTTCGTGTTTCGTTCGCAGTACATAACGTACATAGACACTCACGCCGACGGTCCATTAACACGAGCGCGCGCGCGAGAATAGCGTGCACAAATCTCCCCTCTATGTTCCGGAAGTGATTCATCTACGTTTTTTTATACTCGAACACTCTGACTTTTTGATCGCAGCTATATAGCACCAGCTGACGAGTGCACATGAGTGTAGGCTAGTCCGCCGGGAGACAAATATAAGCTGTACATAACTTATTACACGCGTTAGTCACGCTATATAGTCGGTTCGCGAGCACTGAATCTTTAGCGAGTTCGCTCGCTTTGGAAATTTCGTCGAGACGAGCTTTAAAGCCGGATTTTGAAGATAGAGAAGAGTAAACTCGTGGGTTTATCTGAGATTTCGTCGAAAAAGATAAATTATCGATGATCGACGGCCATATGGGATACTGTACTCACCTTCCGAAAATCGTCCCGAGTATACACGCGACAACACAGCGCGGAATGACTATGGGAAAATCGTGCAACAAAAAGAAAAAAGCGAGCACAGGCGCCTATTAACGCGCGTCATATCTGCGGAAAATGAATGAACCCGTATCGTGCTATTTTCTCTCGATACGTACACTCGTGCGTGTGACGTTGGCACGTCGTGAATGCCGTCGTCTCTCTATGCACAGTCATACACGTTTTCCATCTACGGTCGGCTTTGTTTTTAGTTCCAACCGAGTTTTTCTTTACATGACACCATTGATGCAAAATTATCGTCGTATTGACTTTGAACTTATGAGAATACGTTCTCCGAGTAAAACGGTCACACGCGCGCGCGAATCGACGTGGAAAAGCTTGTTCGACAGAATCGAAGTGTGCCGCGCATAAATGTTTTATTAAAAAAAAAAAAAAAAAAAAAAACGAATCGTCATACCGTAGTAGCTTCCGGGGTCGAGATGGAAAACGAGCTTGCGATATATCTCCGATCGATAAAGCTTTCAAATAAAAAGCGTAATAAAGATTTTATTCGCGACATTAGCGCAATGCGGCGAATGATAGTAATGGGCTTGATGCGTGACATTAACTGCACACGAGACTGCATCGACGAAAATCTTAGAATCGCGTTAAGCCCATGAAGCACAATTGAAAACGTACAAAAGCGGCTCTCCTAAGACCGGCGCGAGCGAGCGAGGAAAGCTTGAAACACGTATATAAAACGACGACGGCCCGTATGTGTGTGTGTGTGTGTAGGTGCGCGCGCGGCTGGCTCAGCTATACTTGCTTACACAAAGTGGGCATATGATACGCTATACTACATGTTACACTCCGTCCTCATTAGGGGCAGTAGCTCGAGTTCTGGGGCCAGTGCCGTCATTCGAGCTTTCAAGACCATACACTTTTCTCTCTGCGATGTTGTTGTTGATACACTCTATTTTTAGACCTGCGCTAGTTTTATTATTTTTTTTTTTTTTTCTGCACTAAAATCGAAGACGACACCCGGCTTTGACCATGAACGCCGAGAAGATACGATTATCGTAAATACACACGCTTATTATGCACGCGTATAATGACAGAGAGGGAATGACGATAACTACGGCTTATTTATGTATTTGTGCGAGATGGACAAAGGACAATGACTGTATCTTCCGAGAAACGAGAGAGTTTAGTAATTATAACGTCGTGTAACGAGTATGAAAAAATACACTCTGATATGTCAGAACACAGACGTATCAGCAATCGAGTTACGCATCATCGTCGAAGTAACAACTTGTTCCGAAAATTCGATGATCTTGCGCTTATCGTCTACTACCGAAAAAGCGCGGATTAATACACGAAAATAATATTCCATTATCAATTCTTCAATAAGTTATAGACAAAGCAACGAGTTATCGCGTCTTGAGTCACGGGAAGCCAAAGGATCAAAAAGTATCGTTTCCCGCGCTCGCTCGCTATCTACGCCCCTGCTCCCGATGCGCTTTATTTTGTACACTAAATGAAACCGATCTGCCCCCTTTGACTCTGCCTGTAGCCAGGGAGAGCCAATCGTTGCACGTCCATCGGATCTCTTAAACAGCGCGAGTGTGTGCATTACGTTTGATAATCATCGAGCTATTCGCGTCTTCGTCGAAGGCTCTGTCAGGGTGTACATCTTTTCTCGGGTAAGAATATTTTCGGAGCAGAATAAAAAGTGCGTCCGGAAATCCCGCTTAGGCGCTAAAAATAGTTCGCCACATCGGAGCTAATGCAATTGTCCGGAAATTCCTTCACGTTTTTGAAATACAATTTTAGAAGACATTAGTGTATCTTGGTTGTGCGATGGTGTATTGTCAGTTAAGTTGCAGTACTTGTAATAATCGCTTGTCTTATTTCAGACTGAGAGCCGTGCGTAACAAATGAATATTCTCTCGGCGAAGAGGATAAAAAAAAAACCAAGCAAAAAGAGCGAGAAACATGATTTAGCTGGTTTTCCAGTGATCGCCATCAAGTAAGATGTTCCACAAGAAGAGTACCGAAGTCATTAGTTTACTAACCGCCGCGGCGGTTACACTATGCCTTTTCCGAGCGATCCACGCTCTAGAGGGACCGAACATCTGCACGAGACAAGAGCCGTAAGTGTACAACTTATACGCGCGATTTCAGTTTCGCGTTAGGAAGAGTTTTTCGCGCAACCGGTTTTATATAAATATTTTATCGACAATATAACGTTACGCGAATCAACAGGTCCACGGTGACGGTGACGGTTTCGGAGCAGAAGCCTTACACCGAGAGGACCAAGACGTTCTGCTGGAGTTTCCCGCCCACGTGTTCCAAGTACAAAATCGTCTTCAAAACCGTTTACAAGAATCAGGTTTGTACAATAGTAGATAATAGAAAGCTCGGTACGCATGAAGTAATCACACGTTTCTCGCTTACAGACGATTACCAAGCACAAGCCGGTGGATGAGTGCTGCAAAGGTTACACGCAAACGAACAACGGCGAAAGGTGTATCGCCGTGTGCTCGGAGCCGTGCCTTCACGGTAGCTGCGTCGCCCCGGACGTCTGCAAGTGCGAGCCCGGATACGGAGGGCCGACCTGCGACATCAGTGAGTGTCAACACGCGTCTGGTAAATTATACGCTCGGAAATATACCTAAGTCACGCTAACTCGATTCGCCGCTTTTCCAGAGTGTCCCTTCGCCAAGTGGGGCAAGGACTGCCAGGAGTCCTGCCAGTGCGATAACGGCGCCAGCTGCGATCCCTACGACGGCAAGTGTACGTGCTCGCGAGGCTGGACTGGCGAGTTTTGCAACGAGCGATGCCCGGCCAACAGATATGGCCAGAATTGCGCGGAAGAGTGTCGCTGTCTCAACGGCGGCAGCTGTCATCACATATCCGGTGAATGTCATTGCGCTCCTGGTTATACCGGCCCACTGTGCGGCGAGCTCTGTCCCGCCGGCAAGCACGGGGACGATTGCAAATCCGAGTGTCGTTGTCAGAACGGAGGATCTTGCAGCCCGACGACCGGCGAATGCTTCTGTACTCCGGGATGGACGGTGAGTGGGTTTTAATAATAGACGCGCGGCGGATATTCTTCTATTTCGGGCATTCGAAATTTATGGGGTTTTATTATTCTCCAAAAATGATTTTTGTGTGTATGAATAGGGATCGGTCTGCGCCAATCGATGTCCCGAGGGTTTCTGGGGCAAGAACTGCAGTGTGCCTTGCGAATGCTACAACGGAGCTGGCTGCGACCACATTACTGGAGAGTGTCAATGCAAGCCCGGATACCACGGAGACAGGGTAAATAAAAGTTAACCAGATCTGAAAATCCATCATTATGACGAGGGACGAGGAGTTAAAACTTTCGAATTATCTTGGTGCAGTGTCTGAAGAGTTGCCCCGAGGGAACGTTCGGGCTCAACTGCCAGAGCAACTGCAGCTGCGTGAACGGAGCATCCTGTTCCAACATTGATGGATCTTGCAAATGCACCGCTGGATGGACCGGTAAATATTGTAGCGAACGCATCTGCGCTGACGGTCTCTATGGTCCCGAGTGTTCGAAGGTACGTATCGATAACGCATGCACTCGTGGCGCAATGCAGTGAACCCCACGACGTTCGGATTGAATCAGGTATGCGAGTGCGAGAGCGTAAATACCGAGCTGTGCCATCCATGGAGCGGCGAGTGCACCTGCAAGCCCGGCTGGGCCGGTAAGACGTGCTCGCGCACGTGTCCGATTTACACCTATGGTCAGGACTGTCAGGGACGCTGCGAATGCCAGAACAACGCTCAGTGCTCACCGGTCAACGGAAGCTGCATCTGTGCAGCCGGCTACCGTGGCGAACACTGTCACGAGCTCTGCCCACCCAACACTTTCGGCGAGGACTGCGCTCAACGCTGCATGTGCCTCAACGGCGCGACCTGCTCGCCAGAGGACGGACACTGCAACTGCACTGCCGGTAATATTGTCGATCGATATGGCACACTGTTTTATTCTTCTCTCCCGTTACATCCTCCATCCGTTATCTCTGTTATTTATCGTCTGCACCGCATGCATTTTATTTATACGTCTAGATTGCACTTTGTATATTTGTACAGGCTGGGACGGCGTGCAATGCGAGCGTCCCTGTGACGTAGGATTTTACGGAGTTAGCTGTAGTGAGAAATGCAAGTGCCTTAACAATGCCGCCTGTAATCCCCTAAATGGTAAGAAATACGTTATAGCCCAAATTTTTAGAGAATTGCGAGACGGTGCGAAGCTGTGATTATATTGTGGCGAACATTTAGGAAAGTGCACCTGTTCACCGGGTTTCACGGGCGAGCTGTGCCAGAACCGTTGCGAGAAAGGATTTTACGGTAAGGATTGCTCACAGGTTTGCGAGTGTCACGACGACAACAGCATCGACTGCGATCCCATTACCGGGCGGTGCCTTTGTAAACCAGAATGGCGAGGTTCGTACATATAGTTCTTATCGTTAATCTTGGTAGATAAATGTTGTTTCGCTACAAGTAGATTGTATGATAAATAAATAGGAGTACGTTGCGAGACCAAGTGTCCCGCTGGTATGTACGGAGATGATTGCCTCAACGAGTGCAACTGCAAAAACAACAGCTCGTGCGACGCGAATACCGGGAACTGCGTGTGCGCTCGAGGTTGGCAAGGAAGCGACTGCTCGCAGCCCTGCAGCAAGGGTTGGTATGGCGTGGGCTGCAAGGAGAAGTGCCCGGAACAGAACCACGGTATGCATGATTCATAGATGCGTAGACTGTAAATAGATTAAACTTTATTTGCACTTAAGCTAGTCTCACAATCGAAAAATGTAGTACACAATTTTCTCAAATCTACTGCATCGTCTATTAAAAATAATATCGAAAGGTGCGCGCGATTTCATGATTCGTCATTTTTAATTTGTTTTCCCACCGATTGTTCACAGGCAATATGACGTGCGACCACGTGACTGGAGAGTACGTCTGCCGACCTGGTTACCTAGGCATGACGTGCGAGCATCCTTGCCCACCGAACCGCTTCGGTCAGGACTGCGTGGAGCGCTGCGACTGTAAGAACGGTGCCGAATGCCATCACGTGACCGGAATGTGCCAGTGTCTACCTGGCTGGCAAGGCAAACACTGTCAGAGTCGCTGCCCCGAGGGTACCTATGGTGTCAACTGTACCCAGCACTGCAAGTGCCTCAACGGTGGCAAGTGTCGAGCTAATGACGGACTTTGCAGATGTGCGCCCGGCTGGACCGGTACTCGTTGCACCGAAAGTAAGCCCTCGGATGTTATTAACTTTCAGAGTATTGCTTTCTGAATTATCTTTCTAACCGATATTTACTAAATCTCCTTCTCCTATACTAATAATCAATAGCTCTAGATATTTCCTTGATCTCGAAGACTTTAATTTTATACTCTACTTTCTCTTATCTATTTACATAACTAATATATTGTTATTTTTCTTCGTCGAGTGTACTGAAAACTAGTCATCCACTTGTAACGATTTAATAATGAGTTTCCAGAGAATAAACGAGTGATCTCGCGTGCATACTTTTGTATGTAATGCTTAATTTATGATGTATACAATTTATATTACTAATGACAGAAGCAACGGCTTGAAACACGAATGATCATCTTATTTAGCATCTGAAGCCTAAAATTTTGAAAGATACCACGTGCATTCGTATCTGTGTTGAGTGATGCAATAAAGAATAATATGTCTAATGTACTATTTTGTAATTGACTTTAAATTACCCTTTCAATTTCAATGTGTGTTATAAGTCCTGCACAACATGAACACAGAAATTATGTAGCACGTGTACTAAATCATAGTACAGAAATTAATAAGGGCAATATTTCACTTTGTTTACACGAATTCTCCGAACAAATATTCACGTGTGTTGAATTTGCTTCGCACATGAAAATTTACATCACTCACAATCGTTTTTGATAAACATATGTATATATTTTTAATAAATACTAAAATAATTATATTTTCCAAAATCTAGTCTGCCCCGAGGGATACTACGGTGATCACTGCATGGAAGCGTGCGAGTGCAAAAACGACTTTTTCAGCTGTCATGCTGCCAAAGGCTGCGTTTGTAAACACGGTTATGCAGGTACATTTTTAAACAGAAATCATTTAGACATGCGCGAGTAGCATGAAAATTAAAATGTTATCATCAATAGGTCCGAATTGCGACGAAGAGCTGTTCTCGCGTAATATCCAGCAGAAAAGCGAACCCGGCTACGGCAGTGTGATAGGTGGTATTTTCGCTGGTATTATGGGCATAGCAATTTTCTGTGCTGCCTGGATGTATCATCGACGAAGAGTCGCTAATCTTAAGATGGAGATTGCGCAAGTCCAGTATATAGCCGAACCTGTTACACCCCCAGGTAAAAGTCATGAAACAAATAATCATTTGTCAGCGTTCTGATTTTTTAATTTCATCTATTCGATCTGCCCTATTAAATGTTCCAGACCGCAATCAATTCGACAATCCTGTCTACTCGTATCAAGGTGGAAATTCGCGGACCGACGATGGCACAGATACTCTTCTTAACAACATGCAAATTAAAAATATCCTTACTAGAAAGAATGTAAATAACGAAAAAGCGAAGTTGGGATACGGATTCTCAACAGACGACGAAGACGATAGTTGCAAAGGTATTATTTCTCGAGTAAAAATTTTAACGCCGTTAAAAAATTTGTTTCTTAATCCCTACGAACTCTGATCTAGGTGCTTATGGTCTCCAATACGATCACACAGCCTCGATGAAAAACAAAGACGCTGACCTAGGCAATCCAAACATGAATATGTATCACAGTATTGAAGAAATGGACAAGCAAAAATCTGAGCACGTTTATGACGAGATCAAGCAGAATAACGCAGATTTGGAGTATGACCACCTTGATTATACTAGAGCACAGAGTGATAGAAAACCACATTACCAACGTATGGCCAACAGCTTTGGTTCGACTTATCGAGACTCGGTCAGTGGTCCAGGCCGAGCTTCAACGTCAACTTGTCCTGATCCCGAGTTAGGTAATACGTAAACATTTTTATCACGAAAATGTTGTTTGTTCCATACAACCGTCCTTTTTACTTGAGGTATTGCTTATCAAAAAAAAAACCGTCACTACGTTTCGCTATAGTGATTTTTACTCAATTTTTGATTTGCGAAATCTCGTGCATTTCTACTGAATTGTCCTTTAAAGTATTGCTGTAGCGTCATACTTTTGTTAAAACGACTAGAGTTTAACTAGCGTATACAAATACATCGAGTTAAGTCACCTGAAAAGAGGTGCACAGTATTGTCCTTCATCTATCACGCGTTCATGCATTTTCTTTTAAATAATCGAATGCATTTAGCCTTTGATTTTGGAGTGGATACATTCACTATTTTATTAATTCTGATGCCTACTGATTAATTTCATTTCCTAGTACCCTATCGTGTTCTATATTGTACCATATCAATATAACAAGGCATCCAAATTTGCAATTTGTAATATAGAACTATATATTTGTTGATACTTTTTAAAGGTACAAAAAGTTATTCGAAGTCGATAAAAAATTATCTCACAATAATTTTTTATACACATGGACATATCTAGTTTTTGATCTTCCAGGCTCAAAGAGTTTGCAATAATAAAATATATATATAGGTACATAAGAAATATATATATATATATATATATATATATATTTTGAATACTGTTAATACACTATATTTTAGATCACGTAGCATTAAAAAATATATTGGATATTTGAGCGTTGTTTTAACAGTCTAAACTGTTGTCATATATATTGTTATTATTAAAATAAGTAATACTTGTGTAATATGCAAGTATTCGTTAAGGTATTTCTTTTCTATATGAATATATATTTATTGGAATTTTTGTTTATAATTTACTAATATTGCCAATTTCAATGTATCTCTATTGTTTTATACTTTGTATATGTGTATTTTTATACATCTTGTTTTATTGTGTAACGCTTTTTTTATTATATTTTTGTCAAACCGCATTTTTATGAAAAAAAAAAAAAAACAGATGAGTCTATATATAACTAAAATGTTCGAATTTCAAAACTGCGCGACTGTGATAAAATAAAAAAATTAATGTACAAGAATTAGAGCTTACGTAACGTAGCAAAAAGCGTCAATAATTTTATCTTCAGTACATCCTTTATTCTTAAGCAATAATAGTATACAGATTTATGTGTAAGTGCATACGTGTTTACTCCGAACAAATATATACTGTGTTTAATAATAATAAGTTGGGGACAAATAAATTTGAACATTTTAATGCATTTGTGTTTTCGATTATATTTTATTCCTTATCTTATTTATTACATGTGTTTCACATCTTATGACATTGAATTGCTTACTTCACTTTAAATCCCTATGAAATGTAATAGTTTTAACAATTTGTAAAATCTATTCGCCAACAAGTATACCGCAAAACGAGCATTACTTGCATACATCTTGATATCAAAAAGTGAAGTGAAAAATGTATAAAGATATAAACCCATATGAGTATTGATGAATAATTATATTTTGTACTAATTCTAGTTTGTATTGCATTACTAAGTTGTTTTAATATAATCATAGTCTGTTTTTTCTTAAATCTAATATGTGAATTTAAAATTATACCTATGTATTGCTTTGGAAATTACATGGAAATGTGATTTAAGACTAGTTTTTTACGTAAATATAGAAAACGGCACGATATCAATATAACGTATTTTGTATAGAAAATACTACTCTAAGAAAACGTTCTTATTTACAAAAATGTCAAAAGGAAAGATTAAAATTCATTCAAAAGTATCCTACGGATATGTTACGAGATCACTGACGACGTAATAATTAATAATGCATATTTTAGCAGTTACTGATAAGTATTAAAATTATTCTAAAAATGAAATAAATAATGGCAATTTTAAAAGGTTCCATAATTTTTAGTTAATAGATAGAGAGCAAGATAAATGGAAAGAGGAGAAAGAGATAAATCACTATATTAAATTCTAATAATATCAGTCATCCCACTGACTGTAAAATTTTGCTCAGCGAGTAAATTCCAGCGGCAACGATGGTTTTAAAAAACCACTCCGATGTTACGAAATTCATTTGTATGCCGGCAAGGTTTTGACGAAAATTGATCATATAAATAATTTACCTAATCTAACAGAATCCGAAATTTTCGCGGTCTTGAAAACCGTAAGGCGATTCCGGTCTCTTGTGAATATTGGGGTTTCTAAATGGCACGTCAGAAGAAATGAGACGATTAGCCGAAACCATCGTCGTGCAATCAAATGATCGTCGAGTCGTCCTCCTCTTCGTCCTCGCCGCCAACGAGCTCTTCGCTCTCGGGACGGTCGTAGGCAAAGTAGGTGGCTGCAAAGCCAGTCTTTGAGATCGAGTCGTCGGACCTAAAGCGCACGAGCAGGGCCTCGTTTATCGATATGATATCCGTGGTGTTCTGTAAACGTAAACGGCAACCAAACGTTAGATTCAATAAATTTTTGAGCATCGCGTGAAGAGCTTACCGAATTTCCACAGAGTCTTCCGTAGCTAGGACTCGACGTATCCAGGCCCGAATGCACCTCGACCCAGTCGTAGCTACAGTCGACTTCGTCCTCGAGACTGAAGGATAGGAAGTTGAGATGAACGTTCTTGCCGATCGGCGCCTCGATAGTCCAGTCGCAGTCCATCCCGTGATCGTAATTCTGGCTGCCGTAACGCGCGTGCGAGTAGAAATACTTGACGTGATCCGTCGCCGTCAGATGACCGCCGCAGGCTGAGAAGTTGTCGAAGCTTTTATGAATATCCAAATCCCGAAACCTCGCGCGATAAAAGCTTCGTCGCGAGTATTGTACCTGTCATGTGTTGGGCGAAGAAGCCTTGCTTCTGAATGGACGTGTCGCTCTTAAAAAGCATGAACATTTGATTGCCCGTCGCCAGAATCGGATGGGGCTCTTTGTTGCCGCAGAAGCGTCCTAAACTTGTGCTATCCGGCGAGTCTCCGTCGTAAATCGCCACGTGATCGTAGGCGCACTCCTGATGCGGCTCCATGTCGAAGACTTTGAAGATCTGCAATCGACGTGGGAAAAATTGCAGACTATAACGTCATCCATCGCGCGCAGATAACACAGTAGGCAATGTAATATTAACCAATTTGATCCTATGCCCGGGAGTGGTAATAAAGTGCCAGACGCAATCCTTCTTGCCTGGATAGTAATCCGGGTAGTTGGGCGAGGTGATGGTCCCCGAGGGCGACGTTATCTCGTACTTGCAGCCGCCCTCCTTGCAGTCGTGTCCATTGTCGTGGAGGGTGAAGCCGTTGTGGCAGGAGCAGTGATAAGAGCCGATCGTGTTTTTGCACTCGTGCTGACAGCCGCCGTTGTTGTTCGCGCACTCGTCCATGTCGGTGAAGAATATCGCCGCGAAGCCGGATTTTTGCATGCTGGAAATGAAATTTTTTTTTTTTCCTGTATTGATTGATCGTCGTAAAACTTTATAAACGCCTGCCGGAACGACTTCCCTATAGAGTCACGCTGAATTTTCAAAATCGTTTTCGATTATAAACTTGCCTGAATTATTATACAACAGATTCCATCCGGGAGTTAATCGGAATTATTAATTACATAAGTGCTCGTTTGAATACAGTGTTCCTACGCCCGCATGATAGTACGAATAGTTGTATATACAGTTAAGAGCAGATAACATTATTTAGATGGGGGTTTAGAAGACAGTCAGTTCCAAAAAACGTAGTGTTATTCGTATTATACAAAAGAGCGCGATCTAAGCATATGTATATATACCTATAGTAGGAGATTACGATCAAGGTTATTAATTGTTAGCACAGTTGCTAGTCACATCTTTCTCGTTGAAAGCTTTCGTATAAATAACGAGCCGCGAAGAAACGTGGCTTAGTTTCGTATTTTCTGCGGTACTGACGCAAGTGGGACTATGATTTTCAAAGCCTTGTTTTTCGTGCTCGTTGGCGCCACCCTAGTTCTGGTACGTGATAATATTTGAGTTTTTCTTTTAACACACGCGTATACACGTTTCTAATGTGAGCATTGCGATCGTTACAGGGTAACCCGGTGTTCCAGAACTTCGAAACTACTACGAAGGTGAATTGAATTTTGTTAAACGCGATAATAAGAAATTTTTACAAAAACCGCGCGATAATTCTTTTTCGTGATATTTCGTATAGAAAGAAGCTCGTGACATCATTGAAATAGACGAAACTAACAACAAAGGACCCGGGATCGTTATTCCAGACCCTCAACCGGATACGGATGACCAGAATGAGGTACGCTTTAAAATACTTTAAATTACTCGTGTTTCATCAGTTTGTATAATAAATTAAAATAACATGAAATATATATTTATAGCTTCCGTCTGGAGGATTCAGCACCGTACCGCCTACACCCGAGCCTACAGTAGGCGAAGAAGAGCTTCCAGAAGATCTGACCGCTAGGCCGGTACGTATAAACTATCCCTGTTAGTCATTAGTTTTAAAATAAAAATATTATTGCAAATCGTATGATCTACGTTTATAGACACCCACACTCGAGCCCCCAGTAGGCGAGGAAGAACTCCCGGAAGATAATGCAGGGGTACGAAATTGTTATTTTAAAAACGATATACCTAGCTAGTATCTTCTAGTAGAGTAACAACGAATCCAAAAATCTACCTTTACAGGGGAAAGACGAGAGCGTTCACGATAAAGTTGAGAAGTGGATCGGTGGCGTAGAGGAAAAAGTGAAGGAGCACTTCGAAGTTAAAAAGGAAATCGTCAAAGACACTTGGGACAGTATCAAGGGCGCGTGGAACAGATGGCACTTGTTTTAATAATAAAGCTTGGCATTGAATGAGCAGCAATAACCAATCGATTCACTACTAACCTGTTGTCCGATGAAAAAACGACTTTGAGGGTATTGCCTTCGGAGGTGATGAGAGGCGGGAACCGCGAGCCGCAGTAGATGCCGTGCTTCTTGAAGATATCGTCGCCCAATTTACTGGACACCTCGAGCGAGTCGTACTCGCAGGGCTGCTCGTAAACGTTATTGCCCTCGAGGTCGAAGTGAGTGAAGTTGAGGGTTATGCGGTACTGAGGCGGTGCCACGATTTCCCAGACGCAGTGTTTGTTGCCGGGGTAAGTCTCGGGGAAGGAGGGACTGGTGATGGTGCCGTTGCTCGCGTTGAACACACCCCCGCAAGCGTCTGCAAGGATAAATTGCGTTTACTCAGCAGCCTGTCCGTTTGCGCTCTTCTCGATCGTACCTTCGCAATGTTTGCCGTCCGAGTGCAGCTCGTAGCCAATCTTGCAGGAACACTCGTATCCTCCCAAAGTGTTTATACAGTCGTGCTCGCAGCCGTGGTCGGTCAAAGCGCATTCGTCGAACTCTGAAAAGAAATCGGATAGATTCGAGCTCGATGCCGAGACAGCTATTATACATGTATACATGTAGCTCGCTCATATACCCTTCATAAAGGTGGCCGAGAAGCCGGCCTTCTGCACGCTGCTATCGCTGACAAACTTGACGAGAAGTTTGTTGCCGGTGGACCTGATATCCGGTGGCAGCTTGTATCCGCAGTAGACGCCGATGAGAGGCGAGTCGGAACTGTGCCCGTCCCTCACCTCGACAAAGTCGTAGACGCAATTGTCGTGGCTCTCGATCTCGAAGGACTGGAACTTGAGCGCGACCTGATAGTCCTGGGGCACCGACAGTCTCCAGACGCACTCCTTGCTCGACTGGTACTCCTCGGGGTAGTTGGGCGACTCGAGATGTCCCATGGAATCGAGCTTGACGTCGCCCCCGCAAACGGCCTCGTAATTGGCGCTGAATCCCGCGTGGCCGCTTTGCCGCGAGGAGGTGACGTAGGTGACGAGCATGCGGCTGCTGCTCGACACAACCGGCTCGGGGATCTTGCCGCTGCCGCAGAAACGTCCTGCGCACACGCGTTGGCCGTTAGAGAAACTAATCACGAGATGAGGATATAGGAGAGATAGATGATTAATCTGTAATCTGATAAATACTGACCGAGAACCGGACTCTTGTGCCAGTAGCCGTCGCGTATCTCGAGATAATCGCTGCGGCAGTAATCGCTCTTGAATATATCTAGAAAGGTGATATTGAGGACAATGCGCTCACCGTGGGTGGCGGTGATCCGCCACTCGCAGCGCTCGACATCGTTCGAAGGCGAGCTGTTCGGATGGCTCGGCGAGCCGAAGCTTCCGCTGTTCTCCTGGAACGTACGGCCGCATTCTGCATGACACCGTTACACAAAGCTATTACTCCCATTACTCCCACTATGCGGCGCTCTGGTATAACGAGGCACTGAGGCCGCGACTTACTGTGACACTTGTAGAGCAGATTCGTTTGCGCGATGTCGCCTTCGCTGAGCCGCACGCGCTGACCGATTTCCGGCCTCTTCTTCCCGTGGCTCTCCATCGGCAGAATGGTGTCGAGGTAGGTACCCTTGGAAAAGGTGTTCTTCGCGTAGTGCATTATCGAGTCGTAGTCGTAGGGCAGCCCCAGCGAGTTCACCTCGTCCTCGGTCAGCTTGTTGAAGTTGTACTCTTGGCCTGTATCGATATAATTCCCGCATGATATACCCTATAACTCTATAACATCGCGCAACGCTTTCAATCTTACCGGTCATTATGTTGTCACGGATGATCTGCACATGTCGGTCGCGATCGGGCCGCGTGTGCTCGTGCCAGAAGCCGACGACGTGGCCGAGCTCGTGAACGACGATGCCGAACTTGTCGCAGTTCTTGCCGATGCTGATGGCCTGCGGCCCGTTGCCCCGCTTGCCGACGAACGAGCAACAGCCGCAGGGTCGCTCGGTGAAGACGATGTAGTTCTGGTGCTCGTGGGCCACGCGCTCGACGAACTTGACGCAGGTAAAGTTCTCCCAGTGGCGCATGGCCTGCTTGAAGAGGGCCTTGTGGGCCCCGCTGAAGTTACCGTCGATCTCGTAGGGGATGACCCCGTGGTCCCAGACGCGTTCCTTCCGGGCCGTCGCTGCGCGTCTCCGCCGGACCAGCCCCTGCTGAAGTCTCGATTCTTTGCTCTTGGCCTTGCGCTTCTCCGACGATCTGCTCGCGAGAGAGGAGGACATTTCAGATTGGTATATTCGAGTGCGATACCAAGAGGGAACTTACTTTCGTCGATTGTGGCGCCGTCGTCTGATCTGGGGTACGGCAGTGGAGAAGTTGTCGCTGTAGAGCACACGCTCGGGGATGTCCTCCGAGTGGAAGAAGGTGGCACCCTCCACGGGCCTCTGGGTCCTGATAGTCGTAGTGGGTTCCGTCGCCTCCTTGTCGAAACTGAACGCAAGCTTTACACATCCGACTGGAGCCGCTAAAAAATACGCAAAGACGTACCTGAAGACGAAGCCTTGATCCTGGACCCCGGACACCTTGTCGTCCTGCCCGGTCATCGCCACGTCTCTGCCGAAGCTGTACTGGTTTCGCTGGGCCGAGATCGTCTCGGGTTTGTCGTCCTTTCTCTTCTCGGGCTTCTCGTCCTCGTAGGCCTCGCGTTCGCTCTTGAACTGCAAGATTTCTGAAACAGCCCAACGCGTTGAAAACATCGGCGCTACAACGTCGCGCAAGAGTAACTCAAAGGCGTATATACCGGTGAGACCCTCCTCCTCGACCTGCAGTCCCTCCTTGAGAACCTCATCCCTGTACTTCTCGATCTCTTCCAAGTAGGTCTGATTGAGCTTCTGTCGTCGCCACTCCTCCTCGTACTTGATATTCGGCAGCGCTATGTCACCCAAAAATCCTCCTGTGCCGAAAAGCGCAATCGGTATATCGTACGCAAAGGTGTCGAAAAAAAAACAAAGAAAAAATCACGAATAAGGGGGGGGGGGTCTATACATTACGCGCGCCAAGTGGCGCGGGAGAGAGAGAGATGCGGGAGTATGCGGCGCTTGCGAGATATAGCCTCGTAGTTAGCGCGCGCGAGCGAGGCTTCCTCCGATTCGAATCAATACGAAACACGCACCCTGCCCCCGGCCCTCTGTCTCTTTCTCTCGCGCATAGTTCTATGTGTATACAACACGTCGGCATATACAGCGCGTCTATGTACACACACGTGCGCGTTGCAGCGACTGTCGGCCAGTTATTCTCTCTCTCTCTCTCTCTCTCTCTATCTATTGGCCTTTTACCATTACAAAATGCATTTATCACACGGACACGAGGGACGATTACTTTCGTTAACGCCTAGATCGTTTCCGGCTACCGTTTTTCTTTCGAGAAATCATCGTTATTGCTTCGTATTCAGCCCTGAGCCGCGCGCCGACTTTCTTTCGCTTTTTATAATCGAACGATAGCGTGTGCAGCAACGAATGAAAAAAGATGAGGCGGCGATCTGGAAAAATCATCGCAGAGAGCGAGAGAAGATGTATCAAAGCTTTCCCCTCGCGTATGTATAAAACGAGATTAGGCTACGCCGCTTCTCTCGCGCGTTATTAATTATTTTACCGCTGTGTGCGGGAAAACGCGAAGTGAGTTATCGCGCTCCGCTGGGCCATAGTCGTTGATTCGATTGATTTTCCGTTTGCCCGCGTCTGCGTGTGGATATAACGAAATTTCGATTAGCCAAGCGATCGAAGCGGATTATCGCCGGGCTAATGCGACGATTACGGAAAGGGGCTATCGGAGAGCCGAATCGCTTGTGCGCGCGCGTCTAAACTGCCGCGAGGGATTGATTTAGTTTAGTCGAGCATAAGTGTGATCAATTTGGATTCGGCAAAGCGATCGTGCGAATGGATATATATATAGGAGGGGACGAGAAAGAAAACGACGAGAGAATCATTGGTGGCTGTGCGTGCAAGTCAATCGTCGAAAAGTAAACAGCAAGTTCAAGGCGAGTCGCCGATTATTATTTTTTAGACAAATTAGACAACAAGCGATTATTTACATTTATACGAATAAAAGAGATCGGCTTGGTTTTCGTTCAAAGTACCGTCGCGCCGGATGCACTTTTTCCTCGGCGAAGTATACGATTTCGATAAAGAATATCGTCGAATTCTGCTGCGTCACCGGTTTATACGCACGCGGGCAAACAAATCAGTATAGATTTTAGCGAGCGCGATAAGAGACGCCCGTTCGGCATTGAACCATCGCGAAAAATTGAGCAAACAACGGGCATGTTTAATTCGGCTATAATTGAAGAGCTTTGCATCGGTATAGTCTGCACTTGAGATTTTTACTCGATGCCGACGATGCGCGAGAGAGCACATAGTCGTACAGCGACTATCCCGATAAACTTTAACCCTCGGCGAGTCGATAAAGTTTCAATTACATCATCTCCTAGCTCGATCTATAATAAATAGCCGTGCGGACGTGTGTCGAGCTCTGGTAATCGCTCGCGGACAAAAGGTGTAACGCGATAAGACCTCCGAGGCGCGTTTCAAACGGTTACGCGTCGTGCGATTACATCGTCGATTCGAACGTTATAGTACACACACACACGCACTCGTATTCGTTTCGCTACTATATACAGCTATTTTTAGAAGCGTGCGAAAATCAGTCGACATCTCTTTCCTTTTGCCAAATTAAAACGAACTTTTCAGATGCTGATTAAATATGCACGTGGGCGCACGTGGTGGCGCGTGTGAATCGTCGTTATATATTCCGAGCAAAACCGTATAGCAGCCTATCTCGCGTTGGCTTAGAAACGTATACCTATACATATAAAAGCCGGAGAGTTTCGAGGGCGCGGAATAGAGCTACCAGCTGAGCTATGAAAAGGGTCCACACTCTGTGACGCGACGGTGCGGGAGGGAAGAAGAACAAGAAGCGAAGAGAGAGAGAGAGAGAGAGAGAGAGAGAGAGGCTCTAGTCCGTGAGTGGAAGCGGAACCACGGGATTAAGCAGAAGCAGAAGAGCTTGTGAAGCTCGTTGTTAAGAGCGTTAAAGGATCGGTGTGTGTGTGTCTGTGTGTGTGTGTGTGTGACTGTACAAGTATAAGAAGAAAGGGGGGCAACTTACCGGCTTTGCAGACGTCGAGGTCCAGATCACCGCTGATGAGGTTCGGGAACTTGGTGTTGAGCAGCTGGTCTACGCTGAATTTCTGGCGTCGCTCCTCTCTCTCATCAACGTCGCTGCGGTTCTTGCCAGCGTCGATCTCCCCCAGTCGGCGGGAGTCAACTGGCAGTGCGAGCAGCAGCAGGACGGCGCCGAGGATCGACTTGCTGATCATCTTGCCGAGGATCCGACTGAATCATCAGTGGCAGTGGCTATCGGTGGGTATAACGAGAGCTGGGCTTCAGGATCGCTTTGACGATCTCGTCGTCGATCGGCACATGTTATACTTTATACGCGAAGCAAGAGAGAGAGAGAGAGAGAGAGAGAGAGTGTCAATGCGCGCACACAAACACACGCGCGTATCCGAGTGTATACACGAGGCCGTTCACCCTCGGATCGGCGGAGGCATCGTCCACACGCTGCGATGATGCGAAAAGCTCGGCGTTGCACTGACTGACTGAGTGAGAGATGCGCCGGATCGGACGCGTCGGCAACCGATCTCGCACAAGACTACGAGATCACTCGGCGCCTCGGCTGCTCTCCACCACAGAGAGAGAGAGAGAGAGAGAGAGAGCAGCGGCACGCCACCCCCCCTTTCCCTCTTTGTCTCATCGCTCTCCCCCTCCCTCCATACGCTCTCCTCTCGTTGCTACCGCTTCTGCTCTCAGCTGCTCTGCGTTACAGCATAGGGTGGGGGCGTCCGAGAGATTCAGGGGAAGGTGCGCCGCCGGCCTCCCCGTAGGTATATATATATATATATATATATATATATATATACCTCTATATGGACATAAAACGCGCCACTTGTACGCGACACTTTCAATTTTATTCAATCGATTTCGTTGCATCCGCGAGCCTATGCTACTCCACGCAGAGCAGCGTCCGATGAGTCGTGTTGCGGCGCTACTTGATTAATTGCCCGACTTCTGCTCTGTAATACTCGAGAGAGCTCTCCCGCTAAGCGCATATCCGCTCTCGCAGCGCTACTTTTAACGCGGCGCGAGGCGTTTTCGCTTAGTTGTTGTTGTTGTTTTTTTCTTCAGCTTTCTTCGTATCAACAATAGCACATGCGCGCGTTTATGCTCTTCCGAGCGCGTCGAAAACGCGCACTTTCTCGACGAGTTTATATACATCGTCGTCTCGCGAGAGAGGAGAGCTTCGGAAGAAACAGACTGCGTTAAAAAGCCTCGATTCCGCGTAAATTTAGCTCTCTTTTTTCCCGCGCAACGGCAGCTCCAATATAGGAATCGCCGTTGTGCTGACACGCAACACGAGAAACAAGGCTAAACGCTCTCTGATGTGTGCAACGCATGCGAGAGACGATACTTACACTCTTCCTTGGCGCGGCAAGATGCATGCCGCGATGCAGAAAAAATTTATGAGAAAACGCGCGAGCGCGGTTCTCGGAAGAGGCTGCTACTATACTACTGTGTATAACACACTCTGTAAGTGGCGATGAGAGACCCGGCTTGTTCGCCGTTTTGCGGCGGCTACGACTGCAGCTCTCGCTCTGTTGAGCGAGAGAGATTCGCGCTCTATAAATACTTACTCTCGCGCGATGGCATTCGTGAGCTCGATACCTTGGGATTATGTCGTTCGAGCGAGCCACGACGTTTTCGAATGGACGAAGATATCGATTGAATTTGTTTTTCAAGTTCTGCTAATGCGCTTACCGCGATGATCGGGGAGAATTCAAGCGATTCAAAGATTCGTCGGATTCGGCTCATTATATCGACGACTAGACCCATCTGGCGAACGGACGCGACAGATTCCCATTGAGCAATGTTGTTCCACCGATAAAGTCACTCGCGACGGCGCGCACACAATTTCGGAGCTTGCGGCGAGCGAGCCAAACACTGCGCTGCTGTGCAACTCTCCTCGTCGCGGGTTTTTTTCTCCGGATCGGTCCAATATTTTCGTAGATCGAGTTCAGGCGATTTTTCAGAAATGCCGCAGACACCGGGTTCGTGCGAGACACCGGGCTGCAAGGTGCCAGCCACTCTGCAGTGTCCGACTTGCCTGAAAATCGGAATCAAGGGCTCGTTCTTCTGCACCCAGGTGAGAGCCCTATATAACCTATAACCTCTGACCCATAAACTTTCGGAGTTGTGTATTATCTGCAATTGCTCTTGACGATTGATCGCGCTTGATTGTTTCAGGATTGCTTCAAGAGCAGCTGGAAATCGCACAAGCTCCTGCACCAGCTAGCCAGTTAGTAAAAATAGAATGCTCCAACGCATTATTATTAGACTGTTTATATGTATTTTTAACACTTGCCATTTCGAGCCATTGAACTGAGTTAATACCGATGCTTGCTTAACAGAGGGGGACAACAAAAATCAGTCCGAAGAATACAACCCCTGGCCGTACTATCATTTCACTGGGAAACTGCGCCCAGCACCCAGAGAACTCATTCGCACAGTGCCCGAGTCCATTGGAAGACCCGATTATGCTACACACCCAACTGGTATTCCCCTCAGTGAACAGGCAGTTCGAGGCTCTGCACAGATCAAAACTTTGGATGACGAGGAGATCGAGGGGATGCGAGTGGCTTGCAAGGTATTTGTTCCTTCTATGAAAATCCCCGATGGATCGAGGCTTGTTTTTTGATCAAAATTGATTCTCATCAGCTTGGAAGGGAAGTCCTGGATGAGGCAGCAAAGGCTTGTGACGTTGGAGTGACAACCGCAGAGATAGATAGGATTGTGCACGAGGCATGCATTGAAAGAGACTGCTACCCATCTCCATTGAACTATTATCAATTTCCAGCCAGTTGTTGTACCTCGGTGAATGAGGTGATTTGCCATGGAATTCCAGATAAGAGACCTCTAGAAGATGGTGATATCTGTAATGGTGCGTACAAAACATTGCCTTTGTCCCTGATTCTTTAGACTACTTTCATTTCAAACAAAATATTCATTTCTAGTTGACATAACGGTGTACCACAATGGTTTTCATGGAGATTTAAATGAGACCTTCCTTGTTGGAAACGTCAAGCCAGAGGTGAGGAAACTTGTAGAGGTGACTCACGAGTGCCTTCAGAAAGCTATTCAAATTGTTCGACCTGGAGAGAAATACAGGGAAATCGGAAATATCATTCAAAAACATGCCCAAGCGCATGGTTTCAGTGTTGTAAGAAGTTATTGTGGACACGGGATTCACCGTCTCTTTCATACTGCTCCCAATATTCCACACTATGCCAGTAAGTTGTGTTGCGAATAAAATATTTAAAATATTTAAAATATTAATCCAAACTTGGTCTACAACCGAAACATTCCCGATTTTTTTTAGAAAACAAAGCTGTTGGAGTCATGAAAGCTGGACACGTTTTCACTATTGAACCGATGATTTCTCAGGGCACATGGCGCGATGTAATGTGGCCCGATAACTGGACCGCAGTAACCTCTGATGGCTTGTGGTCGGCGCAGTTCGAGCATACGTTACTGGTTACCGAGACCGGCTGTGACATATTAACAAAACGGTTTACCAACGATGGCAGTCCCTGGTTTATGGATCGCTCTTAGTAAATAACGTTAAGTCGTTTTTTTTTATGTAAATAAAAAAATTTTCGTTATATCCGACGGAATAAAACTTTAAAATCAACAATTCATAATTTCAATGAGTATTTAGACACATTTGCTTATAAAGTAACCAAAATGAACTATAACACTGACAAACGTAACTTTATACTTGATTTTTCCGATTGCTATAGTCAGGTTTTGTTCTGAACCAAAAATAGAATGATGACTTTTGTATGTCACAAAAAAATATATACAAATTCAATTTTTTTAAAACCTTTTTAACGTATACACTTTCTGATGCAAGGCTGGTTGAAAATTGTAGCTTACTCAGGATGCCATGTATTTTTTTATGTCTGGTTTGACACAATTAATTTGAAGTTAAATGATTTTTTGTACAGTGTATTAATCTATTTGTAATTTATTCTCTTAGTCAAATACACCTTATAGTAATACACGTATTTTAATGACGTCATTAGAATCTTTTGATTGCATGCGCGAATTCGTCAGTTTTCGATACAAATGTTACACACCTATTACATTTTTCACTAAATAAATATACATTTAAATTTTTTCACCAGAGAATAATTTTATACTTCGCCATATACGATCATATACGCTTATTTATGCGGTTATACATGATTATACATAAATTATACACAGCCGTATACGATTATATAATGGCAATATATATGATAAGAGTTTTTATATATATATCGTTATATATAGGAAGACATACAGTTGTATACAGATCACTTTTTCCCGTAGAAAGATTCACTTTTATAAAAATTGCCAAGGACAGAATGCGATTGGAGAATCGCTATATCTGCACGAAATTTCACTAACCAATAAATAGATAATAAATAAATACATAAATAAATAAATTATAAAAATATCGATAAACGCATCAGAACGTATTTGATAATTCATTCATGTATGCAACGATTCTGGGATCAAGCATTTTCTCACTCGATTCGCGCTTGAACGTAAAAATACACCGAGAAAGTTTTAGTCAGTCGAATTTCCTTAAATTACAATTTCATCGGTGCTATTCTGAATTCCTACTTCTTAAGCATAAGGTACATCTATAGCAAAATCAGAACGCAATATAAATACACATATTTTGATTTGATGTGAGAATTTGGTTTTCTGTATAAGAGGACAAAAAACGCGAGCGTCCCTACGACATAAAATACTCATAATATCGCTTCCCACGCGCAGAGGGAAAAAGTACGAAAGTCCATTTAAAAATATCTATCTAGGTATGCATATAGAGTCGCCGATTTCCCGACGACGAGCTAATTCAATTCTTCGAAACGATGCGAGATCCGAAATTCGTGTCTTCCGACGAGGGCTCATTTTCCCTCGGTAAGTCCGCCTCGTCGCTCTCGTATTCATAATCATCCGCAGCGATCTCTCTCTCCTTCTCCGAGCCGTCTTCCGGAACAAATATTCTCAGGGGCTTGTTGTCTTCGCCCTCTTGACTTTGCTGTTGGAATTTGTCTTTTTCCTAGAACAATCAGTGAGCGACAAGCTTAAGTATGTTTGCAGAATAATCCGTAGCTCTGACATTAAATTCAAAACTGTCTTCAAAAAATCTGAAACACTCGTGATTCGATAAAACCTTAAGCGAGGAAAAAGTGCGATGAGGGAGAAAAAGGTTGCTCGTTAACGAGTTTATCGACAAGCGATGAATTTTCCATCAAGACTGTTGGGAGTATAAAAGTCGCGTCTCACCTCTTGCCAGCGCGTCTGCTGTTCCTCCCTTATCTTCTGCCTAGCGTAGAAGGACTTTTGGCGTTGACGCTCGTTGAATCTGTCCGAGCTGCTCTGCTCGCTCTCCTCGTCCTTGTGGTTCGACGGTATCGGCTGATCGGATTGCGGCTGTTGGCTTTCCTTTGACTGTTGCTGCTGCTGCTGTTGCTTGGCTCGAAGTTGACTAATGAGCTGACTGTTGACGTTCCCCGCTGCTGCGAGGGCCGCTAATTTCTCAGCCGCGTCGCGGTTTGGCAGCGTAGTGTAGAACTGCGATGCGACGCTCTGCTCGGCTCCGCTCTGGAAAATTACGCGATAACGTGGATTAATTAGCCGCACAGATTATCGAATTAGCTTGTAACGCGAGTTAAACGCTAACAAAATTAAAATTTCACCTTGGTAAAATAGGTCGTGGGCTTGACGAAACCGACGGAACTTTCGAACTCGATGTTGTTTTCCTGCTGCTCGCTCGCGTCCGCTACATTGACCTCCTGCTGGCTGATCTCCGAGGCTTCGGGCGCCAGGCTGTAATCCGCGCTCACTCTTCCGGAAGCGTAATTCCGATCGATGTATATATTCTGCTGTTGCTGCTTCTGCTGCTTGCTGCCCTGCTCTTCGTAATTGAAGGAATGCAGCGTCGGCTGCGAGAACGTCGCCTGTGTTGACGAAAACCGCATCATCGTTGAATTCTTTGTTTACGAACTGGGAGAAAAGAAAGAAAAAAAAATGGCGTCGTATTCGCTCACCCTTACGGCGGCGCTCTGGTCGTCCTGTTGTCCCTGCAGTATCTGCGACAACTGCTGCTGCAGTAGGTGCTGCTGTATCTGCGGCTGCTGGTTCAGCGAGTACTGCTCGGTCAGTTGCGCGGGAAAGGTGTTGAGCACCTCGTAGAGTTTCGCGGCGGACACGGGCGGCCCGGCGGCGACCGGTTGGCCCACGTGCAGATCCGCGGCGCCTTGCGCCTGCTGATGCTGCTGAGCGGCGGACGAGCCGCCGCCGACGTGCATCGAGCTGTGGAGATTGGCCTGCATGGACTCGTGTTGCTGCTGCTGTTGCGTGGACCGCGAGATGCCCGACGACGACGACGGGTGGCTCACGTAGACGTCGTTGGCCTGGAATAAGTGCGCGCGAGTGTGAGTAGTTCTGTGCGCGAAGCGTGAAATCGAGGCCGACGGAGACGAACCTGCTGGTCGTGGACGATCGAGGTGGAGTAGTGCGCGGTGTCGAAGTCGCTGCTGAAGTAGCTGGTCGGCGGCGGCACCGAGTTGACTTCGTTCGACTCGGTCACCTCGTACTGATGATAGCGCGGAACGCTGCTGGTGTGGGACGACGGCACGAGTCGCTGGTTCAGTATACCCGTATCTGCGAGTAGCGACAAAGAGCCGTGAGTATAGCTATATATACAGAAGCATTCTTCATGCGAAAAAAGCTGATCTATATATATATATATAGCGAACCTTGGCCATTGAAGACCGTCGCGTAATCGACCTGAGTGACGGAGTAGGGTCTCCGCGGTGTATCTTCCGGCTTGTTGGCCTGTTGCTGCTGGTAGGCCTTGCTGCTGGCGCCGGGAGCCAAGTTGGGCGCGGGTATCGTGTGTATCGGCCCTTTGTCGTCATCGAGGGTGGCCCTGTGAGTCTGCAGAGCGGCAGCCACTACTTCCGCTCGATTGTATTCCGGGCTAAATTGTTGCGGAACTTTGCCGATCGACTGGAAGTCCTTGGGGGGCGTCGGCTGAGGCGGCGGCGGCGGCGGCGGCGCGCGTTGCGCCGGTGGTGGTGGTGGAACGCCCGCCGAGCCAAAATTGCTCATGATGGCGAGGTTCGAAGGCAGCGGCGGGCTCTTGTTGTTGTACGGGTTCGACAGGACGTTGAACATCGGGGACGGCGGACTCGGAGGACGACGGAATCTGCATGTGCATCGGCATATTGTTATTTTCTCTCGCGCAATGCTCGTATATACAAGCGTAATTTTACGAGTTAAGGGGACATATAAGGTTGAACACGCGTGAGCGAGCCCGCTGAAAGGGCTGTTTTTCTCCCGACTGACATTACGCGCAGCCGCGTATAGGTGATATATAGCGCGTGAAAGTACATCATTAAAAGGGCTATTAAAAATCCATCGAGGATGTCGCGCTTGGAAAGTTTACGGAGGTTGATCGTTGATCAAAGCAGCTAATGACCGCGGCTTACCTGTAATTAGGCGGCTTGAAGAGCGGCGGCCTTTTGTGAGAAAAGTTGGGGCCGATGTGTACGGAGTTGACCATGGGGGGCATCCTCGGGCCGGGTCCCCAGGACTTTTTGAAAATCTGAGGCGGCGGTAGTGGCGGCGGCGGTAGCGGCGGCCTCCTGAACTTGTACTGCGCCTCGGCCTGCAGGCAGAGCATCGAGAGGGCCAGCAGCCAGCAGAGCCAGCTCGTTTTCTGCAATAAGTCAAACGTACGCTCGGCTTCATCGAATTTTCTCCTCGGGAATTTCGGCAACGAGCCGCACAAAGCTGGCGCAGTCAGGCTCGCGCTTTGACATCGTACGCAGCTAGTCGTCGAAAAAGAGGGAATTTCTCTCCCGCGACTAAACGGATTAAACGGTACTACATATCTGAGCGGTGGCGAAGCGCTCGCGGTGTTGATAAACAAGTCGCGTGCAGCCTTGTGTGCGCGAGTAAGAGTCTCTCTATGAGCGCGCGGAAGTGGGACGCTGTGCCACATTGGCCGGTGCGCGTATATACGAGAATATATCCGCTCGCTCTCGCGATCGGGAAAAGCGCGGAGATAAGCCGTAGGTGAAAAAAAAAAAAAAAACTGGCTACATAGCTACTGGTTCCGGCTGTATATCGATCGGAGCGAGATTGGAAACGCGCAGAGAGTATAGAGTTGATATGGCTCCTCTACGATGCGCTCTCTCGTCGATGCTGATGCGAAAGAGTTTTAGACGGTCGTGTGAAAAATTACCGAGTCGAAATGACTCGAGGACTTTTACTAAACGCCTAACTTATTCGGTTGTGATTCGTTTATTTATACTCGTCTGCGTACAGGTTCGATTCGATTATAAGGCTAGAGCGCGCTCGCGCTGAGGGATGACATTCTAATCGGAAGCAGAGTTTTTTTTTTTTACGCATAAGGAGAAATTAAGGAAACTGACCTTCATGACGGTGGAAAAAATGAAATCGGCCGATCCAGCGATGCGATCGTAGAAGAAGAGCGTCCGCCGCTGCGGGTATCGGCGTCGAGGATTAGTCGGCTCGGAAGCACTTGGCTATTCTGCACGCAATTAGGTCATTGTCCTTCATTTATACTTTCGAGAAGGTGCCGACCGGCGCGCGATCGTGTCTTCCTCTCCTTCCCGTTTCGAGTCTGCCGCCGCCGCCGCCGCCGCCGACGACGACTACGTTGTACATCAGCGTCGTCGTTCCCCACTTGCGCCTATGGCGTTCACTCTCTCAACTCCTAACTCTCTCGCGCACGCGGGAGAGCACTTCTCTCTGATCGAACCATACGCAGACGCGTGTGTTCAAATGGACGTACATACTACTCGTCGAGAGAGCGCTTGTACAGCTGCTGCTCCGATGCGGCGCTTAATACTCTCCACCTCTCTCTCTCTCTCTCTCTCTCTCTGCGTGTAGTGCGCGGATATGCAGTATAAAGCCGATGTCCGATGCAGGTCCGGTTGACCGACTCTGCTCAGAGCGAAACTCTTTCTCTCCGCGAGCGCGCACTTAATTCCCTGACAGTATAACATCCGCGTCGGCTGCTGCCGCGTCATTTAACTTTATTATTTTTTACCGGGCGATTTTTCCAGCATTCTTCCGCGCGCTCCTCTCTTTTGCTTTCCCCCCCATATCCAACTCGTTAGCTCGAATCAGTTGCGATTCGTCGTTTTATCGGGCTATCTCTTTTCCCCCGTGCCCCCTTCATTAATACACTTCGCCTAGTCCCACTCGAATTGCGCTGCCGTGTAAGATGTTCTCTTCCGTCTCTCCGCGGGCTGTATTTCATTATTATGATTTCTCTCCGTGTCTCGGTCTCTCTCTCCGGGCTATTATGCCCTCGAAGAGCTGCTGTACCGCTCTCCGACTTGAGTGCATGTCGTTCTGGCTTTCCTTATTCCGGAACAATTTACCTAACTCTCTCTCTCTCTCTATGTCTCTGGGAATATTGCAGTGCCCGTATATCTACCAAATTGAAATAAAATTTCGTCGCGCTTTCGTGTTTATCGCGAGCTTTTAGCACAATAAACATCGCGGAGTGTGTGTACACGCTTTTCTAAGAAGACACCGGGAGCTGTTTGTCGACCTCATGCACCGATTATTTTTCTGGTTCTTCGAGGCATAACGGTTTTTTCACACCGTCTCTCCCGAGCTAGAGCTAACTGTTTGCCTCCTCAAGCTCCGCACTCTATTCGTATGGTAATTTTAATTTTCGTTTTTTTTCCTCTCTCTCTCTCTCTCTCTCTCTCTCTCTCTCTGTGTTTCGCGCTCGTAGTGCCGCTGCGGCGCTTCTAGTAAATTAACAATATCGCGCGCGCGATGTACTTTCATTTCAATCCGAAGTTTATTTGCCGAAAATACTCGCTTTTGCTTTCCGTGAAATTCGATTATTCGTTCGGACTACTACTGCCACGGCGTACGCTCGCACATCGTGTTAATTATGCTCGTGCCAATTAAATCGTTAATGCACATCGTATGCATCGGAGGGGGGAGAATCATGATATGCGTTATAAGATAATATCGCAAATAATTATTATCCGCGTGCTCGATATATTTCAAATTAATATTGATATCAAATTTTATTATCAAACAAACAAATCTCGTACACTGGATACAATATTTTACAACTACTATGTGTAATCGCTCGACGTGTGTACACTCGAGCGGACGTAACATAAATTAAAAAAAAGAAAAAATGGTATAAAAACTTTGATTTTTCCTGCTGGAGGTAACTGTATAAAGAGAGCGGATACCTTCGAGGTATCGCCTTTGGTTTAAACAAACCATCATACACAACTACGAAGCTCTATTACATATATATATTTTATACAAAAATAATAACCAAGGTATACTCTCCGCACACTGCTGCACTGCGTAACTTTGACGGACGTCTGCACTTCGCGGCAATTTCACAAATGTACAATATGCAATTGAAAGAGTCACAGACGCGCAAAGTACGCGCGCGTGCTACATTTCCTATATTTACAGAATAAATTAAAAAAGATCGCGGATTGCACACGAGACATATGCAGTTGTCGAACAATTAATGAGTAATGGCGTGCCGTGGAATCGGAACTCGAGAGAGCTGGAGATCTTGGTCGCTTGAATCTGCCGGTAGTAACGATCGTTTGATCCAAATCTGCCCTCGTGGTCCAGACCTTTCAACCCATTGGCCAAGTTCGTCGATAGTAACCATACCGTGGATAGTAAGCGTACGCGTATACCACTGGAAAAATGACACAATTGTTTAGTCTCTCTCTAAAATAGAGTATTCATCGTATATAACTCGCGCGCAAATTACACACGGCGATTCAACAGGTGTTTAAACGTCGGATCATTTCCGTGTAATATGATGCTTCTTCGATATACAGCCGCATCTATAAAAAAGACTTAACGATCTGGTTGACCTACCTATGTGTGTGCTCCCCCTCCCTTCCCGCATACATTCTTTTTCCTCCAAATAAAAAGGATCGCGAAATCCGTGCGTCAGTCCCGAACGCTCTGCGTCTCGCGGAGAAAAGAAACGTTACCTTTGCATCATCGATACACACAGAATATATATCTCATAACGATCCGCGCGTCCCTATATCCTATGGGTCCTCAAGCTGTCGGCTCGACGCTTTCGCAGCTCGTACTCGAGGGACTTTTGAACCTCGAAGTCCGGCCTGTATCTCGTGTGCAGCTTGCCCATCGGGGGGATCGAGTTCAGGTGTCCGGAGGCCCCGGGCTTGTAGTACTCCGGCCCGAGGATGGGAATTTTGAGAGGTCCCTGCATGGCCACCACGTGCAGGCCCGGTTGATGGGGCTGTCTGTGCTGGGCATAGCCTCCGGACTCGAAGCCGGTGATGTCCTGATCGGATATCTCGATGTGGATGTCCGGCGAACTGTGAGCTTGGGGCCTGAGCTGGGGGTAATTGTAGTGCGGGTGGGCGTCGGGAGCTCCGTACTTGGAAGGTGGCGGTGGGCCGTAAGTCTCGTATTTCTGCGGCGGAGCGTAGTCGTCGGGATTTTTAAAGTTCATCGGCGGAGGCTCGTACTTCGGTGGCTGCTGCGCCGTTTTGTCGTCGTCGGGACCGTTACCCAGAGGCGGATAGAGCTCGTAATTGTCTTGTTGATTGTGGTCTTGCAATTGCAGAGCGTTGCCGGGGGGAATGGCGGGAGGCTCCTCGACTGATTGTATTTCGGGGGCTTTTAAATTGTCGGCTTGGTAGAAGTTGGAAGTTCCGGCCAACTTGCCTACCACGTCTTTAATATCGAAGCTCGGCTTCGGGGCCTCGGCCAGCTCGATTTGCACTTGCTCCGTCAGCTGATGGGGCTCTGCGTGTTGGATGTCAGTGTCGTAGTGGCCCGGTTGCAGCTGCTCCGTGTGGTAATCGATAGACGGCGATGGTTTGCCGATCAAAAGACCAGGTTGAATAATCTCGTCTGTAAACGTAACGTCTGTCAGTTTGGTCTGCTATATATATATATGCTGCGTTTGCCAGTGTTAGTCGAGCATCGAGTTTTTAACCGTTAATTATCGTCCCACATCGTGTGTCAAATTATACTCAGTTCACCTGCGATTGCGTAAAGCGAGACCCTGCCGAAAGCATATTTTATTTTTTTTTTTTTTCGCAAACTCATTTCGTGTTTACGCGCGGTACGCGTGTTAATTTCAAAGCGTATATACTCTGCACTGCTGCGTGTGTATTAATGTATATTAATGTAGTTTTTCAGAGAAGAGGGATGGGTGGTTTTAATCTGGAGTCCCCAGGAATGCGCACAAAGTTAATTTTCATATCGTTGCATCTCTCGCGCGTATGAATCGAAAAAAAAAATTACTTTCAATGAAAAAAGCGCTGCAGTAGCTCGTTGTACAGAAGAAAAAGTTATATTACCATCGGAAGCGGCGCCGAAGGTCGAGTGGTAGGCGTTCGTTGCCGGGGGAGGTCCGTCGTACGCGCTGTCGTGTGCTGCAATAAAACAGAGAAAATATGTAATTATAACGCGCTAAACTGGATTTCGAAACGAAACATTGTATCCGGAATTTTCTCGCGTCGTATATACCTAACGGTAAACATATACAACTTATGTAAAGCGCGGTGGTAAATGTTGCACATTGCGCAATCGTTTTCGCCTTTCGACTATAACGAATAAATAGCGAAAATCAACAAGCTGATATAACGTGGAAAAAAAAAGAGACCAAATGACGAAATCAGGTCAAAATACTCTCCTTCATCGCTATCACTGTATATATACACACACACACACTCGGAGCGGAGGGCGGCTGCTCTCTCGACTGCACCGCGCTGAAATTTCCTTTCTATATCGAAACTAGTTTGATAGTCTTTTTTCAGCGAAATCGCTGATAAATATATCCAAGTACCGCTATTGCGACATAGCTGCAAGCCGTGCGTGCAAAGATTGTAAGACGAAGAACGTAAATTCTCCGCGAGATATATAGCAACAAATGATTATAATCCGCGCCGCGGCGTCAAAAAGTTTCGAGCGCGAAGAATAATAAATAGGCGAATCGAGAGAAAGGGGAGGAAATCCACTTATGAGTTTTATACTCGCAGCCGAATGGGATTAAACTCGCGGGTATGGCAGAACTTTTTCCCTAACTACGTATATATATAAGGAACGAGATTTTTATTCATGTATTCGGTAGAAAAAAAGGGGCTGAAGCCACTAATGTCTTTGAACTCGATCCGCGAGACCTATGATTTGCAAGTGATCTAATTCTATCTGCCTCGGATGTAGGTATAGGTACACTGCATATCGATCTCAAAATTGGAGCTCGAAGTAACCCTCGAAAGTTTGCGCATCCAGCGTTAAACAGTTAAAAAAATAACAGTCGATAATTACAAGGCTCACCGATAACGTGAGCTGCAGGCGCTTCGTAAGCGTAGCCGACGTGTCCTCCACCGTAGCCTGGATGAGGAGCCGAGGGCGGTTGTACGACGGCACTGGCGGCCAAACTTTTTCCCAGTCCGGTAATGGCGTCACCGGCGCTACTGATTATCCGTCCCTTCGTCGATACGAGAAAGCCGCTTCCCTTTATCAGCTGACCCTTGAGCGCCAGGACTCCCCCACCGATCGCCTTTACGGCCTGGATAAGCGTGTTCAAGATCGCTCGCTTGAAGTCCCAGATGCTGAAGCTCTCCTTGCCGTACTGCAATGGTCGAGAGATATGCGTCAGTTTAGCAAACTTTTTGCGCGCTCTAACTGATTAAAAACACGGAACTTTCGGTTATTATGGGAAAATGAAAATGGAATTTTCTTTGTCCTTTCTGGGCCTGTAACGAACGAGCTGGTATATGTGTGTGCTGATTCGGAAATTGATTAGTTATGCCATATTCGATCAACTTGCCACTACTCTCGCTCCGTATATAATATCGATTATTCGTTAACAAGGGCAAAGTTATAACTGTTCGAGTAGAGTTATAGTTGTTCGTTGCAAAATTCATCATTACCAACTTTCGTAGGACGGTATTATTCTAATTATAATCACTCGCCGGTTTTATCGTACGATTAATACACGCTATGGGTATTACACCGAATTAAAACTCGGCCGATTTTCGGCAAAAAACCAAACCGAATATAAATTACTGCGTCGATAAGCACACGGAGATAGATCGATACCAAAGTTAGCAAAGGTAGAGAAGAGAGGATAGAAAAAAAAAAAAAATGGAAAAACAAGCCGCTCCGAGTTTCCCTCCTTAATAGCAAACGGCAACGACCCAGATAAAACGCCTCTCTCATTCCTCTCCGAATGGAGCTACTGCTGCGCGCGTGCGTCTCTTGCGCGCGAAACCTCGGAATCTGGTCGGAAACGCGCTTATGAAATATTATCGCTCCTCTACACAGCTTCTCGGAGGAAAAAATGCATCGCAACGCGTTATTCAGTCCGCGCGTGCATATAGGAGGTTAATTAAAACGCGAGCGAATACGAGTTCGTTTTAGAGCGTGCGACACTCGCGGCGTTATAGAAGAAGGTCGTCCGGTCTCGAGCTGAGCCAATCGCCCGTTCACCTTCGTCGAGGAGCTGCTGCGAAAAGAGCCCTTTCGCGTCAAATCGTATACGTCTCGCGGATACAAGGCGTTATCGAATCGATCGACCGTCGCTCGAAACAATCGACTACATATATAGCGCGAGCTTATGATGATCCGCCGCCGGCTAAATCTCTAATCCCGCGCATTACGGCCGCGCGTATCCTTTGTCCGCTATACTATATATATATATATGTATTTGCAGCTAAACGGAATGCGTAACGACCTTTACATCCCCGCTAAGTAATAATTATACCGACCGATTGGTAGGCCGGAGGGCCGTAGACGGGAGCGTGGCTCTGTCCGCTGGAGCTGGAGGAGCCCTTGGATGCCGTGCTGGAGAGCCCGACGACGCTTCCGACGAGCTGGCCGGCCAGTCCGGAGACAAAGGCTCCGGAGCCGCCGAGTCCACTTCCTCCAGCGTAGCCGCCGCCGTAGCCGCCGCCGTAGCCGTCCCTCTTGATCCTCTCCTGCATGTAGGACTGCACGCGCTCGTCCTGCATGATCTTGTCGGCGTACTTGTCCAGCGCCTCCATCCTCGCAGGGGTCAGCTGGACGGGCTGGTCCCGTTTGTCCCGAACGTTGTTCAGCTCCGCCCCGAAGGAGTCGCTGAAGATCCGGTATAGCTCGCCCAGGTCGATGGGGATCCTCAGCGATTGCTCCGCCGAGTTGGCCCGGGTGTTCCTCGCCTCCTTGGCGGCTTTGCTGGCTTTGCCGACGACGATGGGCTGACTCTCGAGCGTCGTCGATCTGCGGAAGGGAGCGAGCCTCTGGAGCTGGGCGGCCGCTGCGCGCGAAAGCTCGCTGCTCTGCTGCTCGGCTGCGGCGGTCATTGTCGCCGTCAAGGCGACAACGAGCAGCACCGGTAACTGGGGAACGCAAAAAACAGAAAATTTCATGAGCCGAGGACGAAGCTACTCGCGAGAAAGTGCGCGTGTCGGGGAAAAAGAAAAGAAACGGAAGGGAAAATCCAGGACGGCGGCTATTGTCCCGAGAGTCTAGGATAAAAATCGTAATATTCGACAAATTGCTCGCTTTGTACACCGCCAATTTTCACTTTCGCGCGCGCGCGCGTACTCGATCAATTAGCCCAGCTCGTAAAGTCCGAATTTGTTGGAATCGCACACGGAGTGTGTACACGCGGAGACGGAGAACGCGCGTAAAGCTCAATTTGCGAGAAGCGAGAGCAAGTGGAGCGAGCAACGGCTCTCCCGGTGAAAGTTACGGCTGCTGCTGCCGAGAGAAGAGCGCGCCGGCAACATCAGACGCGCGCGGGATGCCTGGCTTCCGACGCACTTGGCTTCACATGTCGCGCACCTTGTACTCTACGCGTATATGTTTGTGCGCGCGCGACGCACGCGGATGCGGTGAAAAGAAAAGGAAAATCGGAGCGAGTCGTACGCGCTACGCCCACACGCGGCTGATTATAAGGGCCGGATTTCCCTCTACGGTGCGGGATTAACGTACGGAAATTCGAGAGAGCCCGAGCGTCATGGGAATTTACGTGTACACACCGAAGGAGAAAAGGAGAAAGAGATCGGATGAAAGGTTACGAACCGCGTCTAACTTTCACATGTGTGCCCGGCCCGGCTTCACTCTCGCTGTGTATAACACAGCTGATGTATTCAACCGCGGAGAGAGAGAGAGATAGCATTAACATGTATTTTCGATTCGATTAAATTTTTTATTCAGCTTTCTCGAATTCGATCGACGATTTTTTCCTCCGATTTCTAAAAGCGTCGAGGCACACGCACACACACACACACCCGCTGCTCTTCTTATTCGTTCGAATTTTCATTCCCGCTCGATCCGATCGTGTTTCCCGCGACGCCAGGCGCAGGCTTACGTAGAAAGCTTTTTAGGAGAAAGGTTTCCTTGACTTTCTTCGCCGCGCGTGTGTGTGTGTGTGTGTGTGTGTGTGTATATTGTTTTGATGTATATAGATAAAAGTCGACTAGAAACTTTTGAAAACCTGTCTCTTCCGATTCGAAAGTTCATCAAATTTACTGGCTGTATGCGTGAAAAACGACGAATTCACCCCCCGCGATTCGAGGATCAATTAGCGCGGCAAAAAAGGAGCGGACGATCAAAAAGCCATTATTACACCGCGCTCGATAATCACTTCATCTACCGCGAGCGCGGGCGCGCGCGCGCACTTGTCACACCCGCGTGAATTTATAGATTCGAAAAAAGCGAGGCGTTAAACAAGAGACGAGGTAGATAAATGAAGAAGAAGAAAGATCGCGTCGGTTATTACTGCGGGCTGCACTATACCTTCATGGTAGACTTTCGCGATGGGTCGAAGCTCACGGCACTCTCACTGAACTTACTAACCGGCGCCATCGCTTATTTCTCGTCTTTATACTCACTCCCACTTCCATTCCACGTTGACTCGCCGCCTCGTCGTAGCGCGCGCGCCTCGACATTCGCCTCTCATGCCAATTTCTCGCCCTTCCAGTCTCTCTTTCTCTCTCTCTCTATCTCTCTCTCACTCACTCGCGTGCAGCGCCGCTCCGCGTTATATAGCTGTTTTAGCCTATATAAAACGCCGAACGTCGAAAAAACGACCGCCTCGAAAATATGCGCTCCCGCGGAGCCCGAGCACTCTAGTTATGTCAGAAATAGCCAGAGAGAACTTATCAGCTGCAATTATTCGCGTGATGCAATTATGCGTAAGCGCTCGTTATTGATTTGCGAAAGGTAGCGCTCGAGATTTATTTATTGTGAATCATCGTGTGGATATAGATTTTTCCACTCGAGTCGGCTGTTTTAGAAACTCTCTTATTTCCCGATTTCGAGAGAGCCGCCGGCGGTTCGTAATGTATTTACGGCAGGTTTGTCAAAAAAAAAAAAACGACTTGACGAAGTGACGCCCGACGACTCTTTCCCCAGCTGCGGTATATTCTCCGGAATAAACGGTTACTTTATACGCGGCAATATGTTTTCATAAGAGATTATGCTCGAACGCGCGTTAATTAAAAGGCATCGGTGAAATTCTAAGCGTCTCGTTGATAATATATATATATATATATATATATATATATATATAATCGCGTTATTCCTCAAAGCCGAGTTTTCAATCCTTCCTGCGGGGCCGAACTTTCCGAAAGCACTTTTGGGCTCTCGCGGCGAACCGACTAGGTATATGACATATTTTGAATAGGCCAAACCTGTATTACGTGCGTTCGAAATCTCCGCGAGAGCTATTTCTCCTGTGTTGCGAACTTTTTCACCCCGCACAGAATAGCGACGATTGTTATATTCATATAGATATGGTAACCAGTGTTGAATTCGTCGCTGTTCCTCGCTATTCCTCCTATTTATAAGCCTCTGCGTTCTCTCATTCGAGTGACGGGCTGCACCAACGATAATAAAATCCCCGTGTGTGTGTATGCGTCACCGGCGCGGCTTTTTGATCCTTTGAAACATTCCGAATACACGCGGCAGATGCAGTGTTTATCCAGTTTACATATACGAGGATTACGCAATTTCAAACGCTGCTTTCTCGGAAAAAAAATTCGCCGATCCCTTATTTCTCGCGCGACCCATATATGCGTATATAAACGGATAGCGCGTGGATTCGACATCGGGCATATACTTTGTATCGCCGATGGCAAACAGCGTATGGGATCCGAGTTTTTCCGCAGCTGCAAAAAATGTAATATTATATTTATAAATAGAGTTATTACATCGCGGGGAGATAGAAAGTCGCTTTGTGTGAAAGCGTATTATTTTTTTCTTTTTTTTTTTTTTTTTCACGTGCTTAAAGCAGTTCGATAGTACCGTTTCCGTTTTACTCAACGAGACGTAATGTGTGGAGGAAGACACAGTTTTGTTTCGTTTCGGTTGAGGCCCGTAGCGAGGGAAACGATGTAATTACCCTTATTGTTATATACGCAGCTCCTTCTCTATGCGACGCGACGTATCATTAATATCGATGAAAATCGTCGTTTCGCTTTTTTCTTTTCTATACCTCGTTAGAGAACGAAATTTCGTATACTATCGCGGTTAGCGTCTTTTCCTCGCTCCTGTGGCTTATACAAACCGGACAATTTTCATTCTCTCCTGCAGCTGCGCTCGAGGATGTACATTGGATTTTCCGCCTCTAATTAAACGTGTGTTTTTTAAACAATCGGCTCCGCTGTGCAAATTTGCATGAATAAACATAATAGCGCCGCGCAGGGGGGGGGGAGCATGTCGCTCGTATATTATATATGCATACACACGCGAAGAGTAATAAACACGACTCTGTTGGGAGGAAAATTCTTTTCCGAGTTTCTCACCCCCGCTTCACGGTATTTGCATGAAAAACACAGAGTTCCAACTATATAACGAAATATCTTATTTATGCTCGCGCCTGATTTAACAAAGATCCGACCTGATATTTGCCTCTATGTTAATTGTCGCGTATAATTACGCAGAGAAAATGGAAATACGTCTCTCGTGCGCGAAATTCGATTCGAGTGCGAGGAATCGTAGCAGCACACGCGCGCGCAGGTTTAACGCTGCTTTCTTGCGCAGCGTGCGCGGAAAGCCAAATAAGCCTTGATTTATTCCTATATCTCAGAGCTAGCGGAATCAGAAATTTATTTTATTTCATAAAAGCCGCGGAGCTTCTTTTGTGTGCCGCGGAGAAAGTGAAAACAATCACAATAAGGATGCAATATAGAAAGCTTGAAAAACAGGCTTCCATTGTCATTTTTTTTTGTTGTTCTTGTATTATGATAAGCAAAACGGAGCGATACTTCCTTCATTGCTCGATGTATGCGAATTACCGCATAATATAGGAACAAAACACCCTGCTTAAAATACAATGGCAGTTCATTAAACAGCAAATTTAGCATACTTTGCTGGCTGATCAAAGCCGACAAAAAAAAGACGAAGCTCACGCGGTGGCGAGGATGATCCTTCCATATCTCTGGCTCTAATTTTAATCAGCCAAGCCTCGCGTCACCGAGAGAGAGAGCAGTGCGTTAACAATGATGTCACACGAGTAAACTATCCCGGGCGGGCTTGTATTTCAACTCGCGCGGAACTTGGCTAAAGTTGCCAAAGTCAATAGACGAGTAGAGAGAGAGAGAGAGAGTTGCGCAATAAGTTTAGCGCGTTAGCTAGCGCGAAATTGAAAAAGAGCGGAGTACATCCGCTCGAAGAGCGCGCGCGTGTATACACTCGAGAGAGTCCCGAAGCTCCGACGATCGCGTGACTGTAGACCTGAGAGAGAGAGAGAGAGAGAGGATCCCCACTATATGCATGACGCCTAGGCGCTCGGTCTCGCGCGAGTATAGCATCGCACCGGACGCGGCGGCTCTCAGCTGTGTCTGTGCCTCAGCTTGGCCAGTCTCCGTATATATACATATCGCAGCTCCGCGAGTCTCGTTAACATATAAACGCTCGTATGCGCGCATCTACGTACACGCGTTACGCAGTGGTGTAAAGTGAAGTTGAGACGCAGCGCAGCAACGCGAGTGTTGTATACCAGAGCAGCAAGTGGCTCTCGGCGCTGCTGTTGCTGCTGCTGCTGCTTCGAGACACGCTCGGACTACGGAAGCAGCTATTGTCTGCGTCTGACTCGACGACGGTAAGTTTATTTTCCTTTGCGCCGGGAAGCGCCACTACTGCACTCGGCCAGCTGCAAAGTGCACCGATCCGGGGAGATGCGCATCACCTGCCGAGAGAAAGAGCACAGGATCTTGCCAGCACCGACCGATGAGATTCGACCAAGGGCAACATGAAGAGGATCGTCCTGCTGCTCTTTATAGTTTTGGTGAGAGTGTGTCTGTGCATTTTTCATTTCTCTACGATGTGCGCAACGGGACTTATAATACGATTATAATTAGTCGACGGAATTTCCGCGCCCGCGCGCGCGCGCGAGCTCTGTGATCGCTATATAGCTATAGGTGCGCCGCCTGCGGACGCGAGGATCCTTTTCTGGACGGACGAGAATAAAAAAAAAAACGCCACAGCTCGTAATAGCTCGCTCTCTGGCTTTATCGCTTCCTGTCGAAGGAAACTTCATCGCCGTGTTATGCGGATAAAAAACTTTTAGAGGCTTTAAATTCGTCCGCATCGCGCGAGCGTGTTATGTCCAAGGTTACCGATTTTTTTTCAATTTTGACCGGTCGCGGCAACGCTTGAGTTTATCGATTTGAAAATTGAGCAACGGAGAGCTGGACTATTTATAGGCTTCGACAGAATCGATTCAACGGTACAGTTTCAAATCAGGGTGAAGCTCGGCGTGCACACACAGGTTTTCCACCCTTTTTTTAATGAGAAACATAACCTCAAAGTCGTCTCGAGTTATCCGGTTATGCACACCGATTATAACCGCGATGCAATGCTTTTCGGAGCACATTTACACCGAGTGCAATCGAAACAAACAGAAGAACTAACAAGTCATGTCGCGCTTCGATTTCAATTCGCGTTCGGTCGGTATATAATCGATTTTCGAAACATTATATTTCTGTTCGCATTACTGTCGGTCGACGTATACCTATATATACACACCCGGGAAAAACCTCGGCGAAGCCTTCAATTTGAGTATACCCGACAATCGCTTGCGCGCGCGCGTGTATATTGGAAAAAACGACAACGGCGCGTATAGTGGAAAAAGCTGGGCTGGCGGTTTTCCGAAAATTACACCGCGATAACGATGCGTCAGCACGAGGCTAACTGGATCACGCATAAACGGCGCACGCGGATTTCGACTAGGAAGTCGAATTACGCAAGACGATCCTCGTGAAGCTAGATTTCTCCATTTCTTCTTCTAGAGCTGCTGCTGCGGCTACTTTTTCCCTCGCACGGTTCATTTAGCATTAGCCGAGTTTACTCAGTATCAGTGTAAACGAGTAGCCAGCTCTTTGCCGGCGCTTCTCGGGATAAATAAAAAAAAAAAAAAAAGAAAAAACTCAGCGCAAACTGACACCAATCTCTTTTTTCCAGGTCGCGAACGAGGCCGAGGCTCTTCCCCAGCTGATCATACCCGTCCAAAATTCTTCGCGATCGGAGTCGGGCTTCTACGCGCAACGGAAAATCTTGTCGCACAGGAACTTCGGTAAGCGCAGGGACTTTGATAACTTTGCGCGTGTATACACACAACAAGTTATGATAACGTCGCGTCTAATCAAAAGCTGCGAGTGGAGATGACAGCGCCGGCAGGACGGATGCGGGAAAAATCATTTTTCCGTCGGACGACGGAGACTTCCCGACGCCTCAGTTTCCGGTTCGTCCGCACGCCGGCTGCGAGAACTCGACCTTCTGCGAGAACACGCCAAACTATCCCAAGGAGTACCTGCAAGCCGTTCTGAGGACGAACAAGGATCTCAAGTTCTTCTCCAGCGATGATCTGGTATCGAATGTCCGATATTTCTTTTTTTTTTTTAATTTTTTTTAAGGCTGAACCGACGATCAACCGGATGCTTTCTTCCAGGTTCTGCCCGACGTGCTGGTGCATCGAGTTAACGCGCTGCCCGACGACGATGCTCCGCTCTGCGAGGCTACCGTGAGTTTATTATTATTATTATTTTTTTTTTACTTGGTCGATTCGCTCAGCTCGAGTGGGGAGATTAATCAAGCGGGCATAGTGTTCGTAGAGCTTTTTTTCCGGCGGAATTAAAGTGTCGTTAATTTTCATATTGGCCCCTCGTGAGTATACACCGATCCATCACTCGCATCGCACTTTAATACACTTGTCTGGTGGAGCAATTTCCAAAACTATCACGCCTATAACAATTTCTCGGAAAAGCCGGTGTAATAATTATACAGCCGCGCGCACGTGTGTGAAAATAGCCAGAGGCGTTGTTTGCAAAGAGAGAGAGAGAGAGAGAGCTTTCAATTACGGGTAACACTACATAGAGGAGCCGCTGATCGATTAGCGCCGTTCAAAGACTTATCAATTATCGAGTGATTTTTCCGTTGCAGGAGAAGGTAGTGTATCCGAAGGTCGCCCAGAGCAAGGATAAGGAGTGGCTGTTCGTCGTAAATCAGGAGGGCTTCTCGCAGGGTGTACGGGTGGAAACATGCGGGTGCGTGACTCGACTCCATTCCTCCTTCATTATCTAGCCTGATGCACGTCTCTTTTCCCCGAAAAATACCGACGCGCTCACACCTTCATAGCCCAGCTCTCGGCCTTTGTTTGTTTTTTTTTCGCAGGAAGGAGAACAACGCGTGCAACCTCATCGAGGGATTCGCGGAGGGCTACAAGACCGTCTGCAAGCAGAAATACATCTACAGGCAATTGGTGGCGCTCTCCGCGATCGGCCAGCTGAAGCCGGAGAAATTTCGATTTCCCGCGAGCTGCTGCTGTCACATCAAATTCACGGAAAACCCGCTCGGGCTGCGCATGGGTTCGAGCCTCGGTAAGAAAGCCCCCGAGCTGCCGACCTCCAAGGCGAATCGCAGGAAGTGATTGGTATATTTTTCGCCACGCTTATATGTTCTGCGATTTCGACTGCTATTATTACCGACGCTTCGCTTCATTACATGCGCTATCCTCAAACGAGAAGGGAGTGAAAAATGTCTCGGATGCGTAACGCGCCACGAGGAGCTGCGTATCCGTTCAGAGCTGCAATGTGATCAAGTATAGAGTTAGATTTACTTATTATATAGTTCTTTTATCCCCCTTCTTTCTATAAGCATTCGTCCTCGTTTGTACTTTCACAACACGCCGATATTTGTACGCGCGCTTTGAATATTAAAGAAATAATAAAAAAAAAGCTCTACCGATGTCCGACTTGTTTAATCGAGCCTTCGATGCGGGGGAGAAGTGACGCAAATTCCAATATATTCCCGAGCTATTTTACGAGGCGTTGAATAAAAATATGAGCGAAAGCTCCTGAAATAAGTCTGAAAGCCTTATACGAGAGCTTTATACACTTCGCGCCTAACTTTATTCAAATATGATGAGTCGGGTCGAGTATAGAGGAGACAATGGAATGTGCGCGTATCTCGTCTCGAATCGCATTATAGCGCGACGTACGACGCATCGAAAAGCTTATCCGCCGAGCGGGGTGAAAAATAAAATGTATGCGTTTATCGCTCTCGAAATGGCTCTGAGAAGCTCCGAAGGAACTCTCTTAAATCATCGTGCCGCGTTGATTTACGCCGCTGATCGTTGATGTTTGCCTGCGCGATGTACGACAATAAATCATAATGAGAGGAAGTTATCGAGCGGCTCTGCCGCGTAAAGAGAGAAATACCGCGAACGAGCTGCGCGAGTCAATGAGAACTGGAGAAGGAGGATGAGTTCTCTGTGTGTGCTGGGATCTATTTTTGAGATGCTTAGTTAATGGACGGCGAATGTAAACACATACCGACGAGCTTATCGCACTGACGCGGACTAACGATTTTCTTTTTCGCGCGAGCGATATATCCTCGATTGTCGCGTGTAAAGCTCTTTTAATTAAGCTCTACACCCTTTGACGGTATTGCGCAATAAACACGGCGCCGCCTCTCTTTTTGCGGGAATATTACGCGTCTGGAGAAGCTGTAGACGCAATGATTGCGATTGCGATTTCATCGAAGCTTGCGCGCGTCAAATTTTTCCGTAAAATATTATAATTAGACGTGCCCTCCGTTACACGTATTAAATTGATAATGCGAAAACGAAAACTCAGCCGCGCGCGGTATGAAGCTCAATATTTATGTCGGGGGCGCTTTGGTCCGGCCAATTTTACATCACAATAACGTCGATGTTGCGCGCGGTAAATTTCTGAAATTGATACACGGCAGCGCGAGTGTGTCGGTTATTCGAAAATTGGCTCTTGCGCGAAGTTTGAGTTTCATACTTATAATAGAGAGCCCTTTCTTAGCTTCCGCATAATTTCATAAACTTGGTTTATCATCCGAGCGGCTGGCTGAAATTGGAACGCAAGCTCTATTTTTTCTCATGCCGCCGTAGAAGGGAAACATAGAAGGTGAGAGAGCCTCGGCCGTGTCGTTGAGTAAATAATGCGACACACGCACACGCGTGTGTGGACACTGACAGAGCGGGCGTTTGGTGAATGATTGAAGGGGTATAGAATTACGACGGAGGGTGATGATGCTGCTGCTGCTGCTGCTGGCGGCGTGAGGTGATGCGCATGCGCGCTTTCAAAAAGCACAGGAGCAGAGCTTTCCACGCGCGGGAGGCAAGTCCGGCCAGTCTGCGATGAGCCGCAAGCGGCGAAAGTTCCGAGAGAAAGAGAGACTCCGCTGTGCGTATGGTTGCAGTTTTCACGGGGTCAGTGTGACGCAAACGACGAAAGAATAGCTAGGGATATAAGTTTGTCGTTTCCGCGAGAGAGCTTGCACTAATTGGAAGCTCGATTCGTTACAGCGCCTGCGATCCGATATTGGCGGGAAAACGAGAACGGAATGGCCAGTCGTTAGAGTTGACGTTCGCAATTACAGAATGCAAAGAGAGAAAGAGAGAAAAGTAATGGAACAATGGCGCATAGGTCTAAAAATATCGATATAAACGCCGCGGAGCGCGCCCACACCAGTGATAATAATAAGACGCTATCCAGCCGCGACTTTCTTAAACAGGCCATTCTCTCTCTCTCTCTCTCGGCGGATTCCTCGCGAACCAGCTCTATAAAAGAATACACTCCACTCCCGCGTAATCCAAGAACATAATAAACATCCCTCTCTCCGCGTAACGAGTCACTATAAGCGCGAGATAGAGAGTGCGCGGCGCTTCGTTAGCCGGAAAATTTCTTAAAAGCTCTCGATCCTGGGAATGGGCGTCTTTGACGACGATTTTCAAGGTGCCTCGCCGACGCCAGGATTAAGCTCTGCACTACAGCTCGTTAATGCCATGGGACGGCTTCGCATCTGAGGTGAGCACACAGTAGACTGGTTATTTCTATTGTTCATAGCTGTATAAAAAATAAATTAGGCCTCGTTAGGGAGGCAGGGCTTAATGGCGCTGGAAAACAATTACCCGCGGGATAAGTCATCGTTAAAAGTTGCGCGCTCTCGTGGCCAATCTAGATGCTCCAATTACGATAATGTCAGAGCAGCGCTCGCGCATGCAAGTAAGGAACTACGAGACACGAGCGGTTCGTATTGTGCAGTGTGTGTGTATAACATGGCTTTATTTGCTCGCGTAGTCCCCGAAGTTGTTCCACGTGTGGTCCCAGAGGGCCGGGTCGGCCTGGCTGTCCCAGGGTAGGTTACCCGGCGGCACGGCGCTCGCGTTCAGTCTGGCCAGCTCCTCCTCGAGTCTCCGCACCACATCCGGCTGCCTGAAGTGACACACACGAGATTATATACGCGTCGGATCATGAGCGGTTCGTAAAACTCACTCGTCGGCCAGATTGCGCCGCTCGCAGGGGTCCGCGCGCACGTCGATGAGACAAGGCGCTTCCAGCGGATTACAGGCTTTTTGCGGCTGGTCCCCGCAGTTAATCGTCGCCTGGTTCCTCAGCTCGACGAGCTTGTCTCGGTCTAATCCTCGGCCTAGGCGCTTCAGCGCTTTCGCTACCAAGCAGCCCTCGGCGACAGCCTCGACGTCGTAGGGATAGTCTCGGCCCGAGGGCCCGTACCACTGGTTCCATTTGCCCCTGTACGTCGAGCCTGAAACAACATTGCTGCGCAGGTAGCTATTACGCTTTCGCATACAACGCGTAGAGCACACACGATCGCTCCGCGCGTTTAATGGATTATTCGATTTCTCGCTAATTCCTCGCTCGCGGCTGCTTCTAATTTCGTTTCCATTTATCCGGCCATCGATCGCTCTCCCTCAACTGTACACTTACAAATGTAATCTTCCCTTGGGAAATAGCAGCTCGTGTCGTATAGCCGGCGCTGCAGCGCGAGAACAAATAACGCCGTCGGTTGAAAAGTTAAAATAGGCGCACCTGGACGAATCGATAAGCCGCGAGTACTCCGCGCCTCTGTTTGCCGCGGAACGAAAGCGTCGATTATACAAAATAACGAAAATATAACGCGCTCTGTAATTTACTCGAATTTCCCGAGCGTATCCGGTCGCGTATATACATAAAACAATGTAGATCACGTATAATACGAGTGCGGCCAGGCTCGAGGGAGTCCAGAGAGCTTGTCAGCGAGGGAGCACAATGACTCTCGCGATATATCGACGCTGCAGGGAATAAAATCTACCCTTATTTTATAGAGAGCGAACGTCAAAAGAAGCGCACCGTGATAGGAACTGAATCGAGCGAGGAGAGAAAAATATACGCGGAGTAGGTGAGCGAAAAGCGCATCAGGAATATTACACTTTCAAGAGCTCACCGGGGGAGACTTCGATATAGCTCTATATCTCTTTTTCACAAGAGCAATAATTACATTTTTTTAAGAATAAGAGGCATTCGTCGGCCCTATTCTTCGGCTCGTCGCGACGATGTTTGTCGAAACGATCAGAATCTTAACTATAATGGACTGGCGCTGCATCGACTGATTTGTACCTTCATCGCGAGGGCACACACACGAGCGACTTACATTTCAATAAAGCTCGCTCGCGCGCTAATGCTGTACGCCGTCTTATATAGACTCGGGAGAGTTTAAGAAGCGGAATTCCAAGCGAATCACGCAGCCCGGATAAGGAGCAAAGTTAAATCAATTCGTCGGCTAATGCGAAATTATGCAAACCTTTGATGAGTTTCCATTGATCGACGCTGATCGCTGCTGTCCCGAGGACGTCGTCGATATTGTGCAGGACTACTCTTCTCGGCGATTCTTTCCCCTCGGCCAGAGCCTCCCACGCGTCCATCCCGTCGATCTTGACCGTCGCGTTGACGTAGCCCCCTGCAGCTCTGAGCAGCGTCGGCAGCCAATCGGCGATGTGAAAAGTCGCCTCGGATAGCCTGCCCGGACGGGACAATCGCTCCGACCAGACTAATCCGACCCCGCGAACTCCACCTATTAATGTAATATATATATATATATATATATATATATATATATATATATAACGAGCAAAATTTAACGAGCAGCGCTCATCCTATACTTACCTTCGAAGAGCGTATCCTTAACTCCCCTAAGTGGCCAATTCGAGGCGGCGTTCAAGTTGAAGCCCTCGGCGGGGCCGCCGTTGTCCGTGCTGAAGACGATTAGGCAGTCCCGCAGCATGTTCCTCTTATCCAGCGCCTCGATCACCGATCCGACTGACGCGTCCATGGCGCTCGTCATTCCTGCGCTTAAGAAAATTTACATCGACGATCGTTTTTTCTTTCTTTCGCTCACGCGAGGGAAGAAAATTTTATAAGGAGCGAGGAAAGACCGACCGGCGAAACGTCGCCTCTTGTACTCGGGTATCTTGATCTTATCGACTATCTCGTCGGACACGGGCAGAGGATTGTAGGGGTTGGCCGAGTGCACCGCCGCGTGAGCCAAGTACAAAAACATCGGTTGACTGGCGTTGTGGCTCTTTATCAGTTTGACAGCCTCCTTCGTGAAGACGTCCGTCGAGTATTGCCCGTGAAGGTCCCAGGCCGGTTCCATGTTGCGACGCATGTCCATACCCCAGTAGGGCTGCGATTCGTAAAAAATAATCGTATATACCTACCCATCGCTCTTATTTCCATTTTATATATTCGAAAAACGCTCTTATAATCCCCCGATATATATCCTACTAATATATTCCGCAGCGGAGAACCTGTCGACGTCTTGTACTTCGTATTATGGGACAAAGATTTTACGCTCTCGGCTGCTGCTGCTGCTGCTGTTTTATGGAAGCGTAAAAAAAGCGAACGGCTCGCTGTGTGTATTACCTTCTTTAACGGTCTATACGTAGAGGAGACGTCTTTTCTGCTTAAAATTCATGAATTTCGTTAGCCAACGATATTTCCGCATGTATTACAACTACGCGCTTTGCATACGCGATACTAAGCACACGTGCAGCAGGAATTGATATGGCGCGGCAGCTTGTGCCGACGGGAGAGAGAGTAAATATTTATTTACAACGTTCCTGCATGTACATGATGAAAATTTTCTTTTGCCAAATAAGAGAAAAAAAACACACACACAAAAGCGAGGTCGCCTCGGATGTAATTAAATAATGCTAATTACGCAAGCGCGACCGACAGCCGATGCTCCGAAAAAAGAACCGATGATTCGCGAGTGCATTACAAAATTTCTCTTATAATGCTTATGAGGGAATCTACTTGGTCGAGTAGTCGCGCAATCGATACGAATGATGGATCGTCTCTCTCGAGAATTCTCACAACTTTGCTATTAGTTTAGTTGGGGATATTTTCAAGTACAGCAGCTTGAAGAACAATTCGCAACTGATTTGTGCTCCGATCGATCGCGCTGTGCATTGTATTGCGATGATCGGCTTTTGCTCGACTTGTGCGAATCATTTTACTTTGCAAGAGCGCGTGCGTATGAAGAATTTATATTCTGACTTCCGTTAGATTATTCCGGACAGAACTGGGGGGGGGGGGGGGGGGGGGGGGGGGGGGGGGGGGGGGGGGGGGGGGGGGCTGACGCTGTGTACGTGTATAGAGAGACACGGCACAAAGAAATCAAGATACACAAGTGCCGCTGGCGGCAATAATTTCAAGCCGGCGGCGGTATGGGCTTTTTTTCTGAAGAGGCTCTATATCTCACGGAATTTATCTGAATAAATTGTCATTTCCAGCTTTTTTTTTTTTTTCTCGGATAAAGCCAGAAAAAAAGGGCTATTAAAAAACGCAATAATAATTACGCTTACTTCTTCGACGGCGGTGTGGTCGTAATAATCCTGATGGCCCGTCCAATATCCTAAGTGGCTCTCGAATCCGCGATAGGTCGGCGTGTATTCCTTTGTGTAGAAGCCCAAATGCCACTTGCCAACTATGTGCGTGCGATATCCGAGCTCACGGAGATATTCGGGAAGCAATTTCTCTTTTAGCGGCAGACCACGTGGCTCTGCTCCCTTGAGCACCTGATAAAGGAGCTTGTGAGTTTTTTTTTTTTTTTTGATGCCATTTCCCGGATCGTCAAACGGGCCGTTATCAGGGAAATTTCATATTCGGAGGGAGAGAGAAAAAAAGAAATCGCGACGATAAAACGGATACTCACCCCTCGCTGCATGCCCGTGTGAATGGGATACTTTCCAGTCATGAGCGCGCTTCGGGAGGGAGTACATATTGGGCTGACGTAATATCTGTTTAGGATTAGGCCGCTGTAAGCCAGTGCATCGATGTTGGGAGTTGGAATCTGTCCAGATCCGTGAAAACCGACGTCGTTCCAGCCCTTGTTCCAAGCGAAAAACACGCAACAGATTGTTTTTTTAATGCTAATTGATCTATGCGTACGGATGCGCATGTTAAAGTCGTCGCAGAGATTTTAATCGCAAATACCTTATATCTCGCGTTTTCAAATGAATTTACGCTATTGTACCATAACTACGACTGTATATATAGGTCTCTCAAATAATAGGGAACAGACATGATACTTAACATAGCATAAGAATACGCTGTGCAGGTCCTAATATGATTAATTAAAAATTCATATGCGGTTGAGTAGTTTTTAAAACGGCAGCTCTCCAATATGGCGGCTATTTTGATTTTGAAGCATTATCTCTCATCTCTTTTATGATTTCGGAGAAAACAATATGGTTGTTTTATGTATTAAAATTTACATACGTTTATGCATCTATATGTATATTTTCATCCTTCGCGCCGCAATCGTTTAAACGTATTATTAGCAAACTGAATTTTCAAAACAATATTGCAGTAAAAATCGTAGCTCTTGTACTTTTGTGCAATATTTATTCTAAACTTAATTTTAAAAAAGGTTTCAAACATCGTGTCCGTTCCCTTCTTACTCGAGATTTCGATTTGCCCGCGTCGGGCCGAGATTCGCATATCTATATAACCTAACCTCGAAAATTGAACATTGGCCCGTTCGCGTTATCTCCTCTCGTGATAAATAATTTATCATCCTGTGCAGAATACTTCTTTCGACTCTTCATCATTAAAATTACTTCGTATTATCGGAGGCAGAGTCGAACTTGCATTATATTTGCGGAACAATCGAAAGCGTACTTTTTATAATGACATAAATCATCTCGAAGTATAAATTCCAATTGGGAGAGGCTTAAGCCTGAATAATCGTTATATCAAAAGTCGAAAATAAAATACATATTTATCCGGCTGATTGATAAACCGAGATTATTCGTCAAAAGCAACTAATCTTCTCGTTATATATGTATAAGCGTCCGATATATAAATTAGGTTCGTATAACAATATAATACATTCAACGAATCAAATCTACCGTTACTCTGGCTTTCGCGCATTGATTGAATTTCAAGTACAAGCATCACGGCTCTATATCGTACTACAATATATGCGCTCAATGCTACGCGTATATACCAAACAAATATCAGACTCGGAATTATACCAAATCATCGGCAACGATGAAAATAATGTGCGGAGGAGTAGTCTCGGCAGCGGCAGCGACTATCCAATTCCGCACAGCCAGAAGATAGCACAACGCGAACATTCGCCGGTACATGGCTCAGTTTATCCAATATTCAACGGATAAATCAATCACTTCACCTCTGTTATTATGAGGAATCACAACGAACGGCACACAGGACGAATTCAATCGACTCGTCGAATAAGGAAATCGGCGGCATAACAATAACTCGGCTTAAAAGCTGCTCTCTTGAGCCCGTCGTACGGCTCACTGTCGCTCCGTGTGTTGGAGGCTCGACTCCGGACTGCGTATAAACGAGAGAGAGAGAGAGAGAGAGAGAGAGCGGTTATCGCGACTGTATATATGCAAGGTAGTGGGAGTAAAGCGGAGATGCATCGCTCGAAAGTTGCAGGTCATTCGCGCATAATATTAATTATGTTTTCAATAAATACTCGGATGGAGTGTGAAATGAAAGTTATATATCCACATCGAGGTATAGGAAAGTGCGTTGTCAGTTACAGGGCGCGCCCAATATCTATAGGGCTGTTGGAAACAATTCGACGTTGCTGCCGCGGGCCATGCCAGCGCGTGTTCTCGGATTCTTTTTCGAGTATATACATATAACAGGAGTTATCTAGTTCACCGGCGAGGAAATCCGCAAATCTGAAAATCGTCGCCAAAGCGAAATGGTATAAAAATTCGTCAGCGCACGTCAGAATTTATTTCATAAAGCTATGGACACACTAATGGAACAGACACAGTATACGTGCGTATTTTTGCTCATAACTTCCACGTATTCTCCGGGCGGCGATCGAAGCTTCGTAAATCATAAATCAAGCGTGATAAACGAGCCCATCCGCGCGCGCGCGCGACATACGTCGTTTTTTTTTTCTGATCGCTCGTAGAGCACTCGATTCTTTTAATGGTATAAATATATCGCGTCCTGCGGAGAGAGCTCGGGAGAGAATTTTATCGAAAATATCGTCGAGCGGCTTGATTGAGCTCACCGGAGGAACATATTGTTTGCGTTCTCTACATTCGTTATTTACGACGTTTGCGCCGAGGGTTACGCTTACGCTTCCTCGCGTGTGCGCAAGACGAATAAACTCGCTACTCTTACCTGCGACGGAGTAAAAAAAAAGATGAAGATGGTCTCGCGATCGATCGGGGAGCGGGGAAAAAATATGACATTTTTCGCTCGCACGTACACACGCGTCCCGAAGCGAAAGTGTAATTCGCGCAGCTCTCAAAATCCGCGCCCGCCTTATTATACAATAATTACGCTGTCGCGCGCACGTATCCGCGTCTAAACATTATATACGTGTCCCGCACGTCAGGCCCACCGGAGAAACTCGTGTACACGTATATACGCTTATGTTTACACGGATTAAAAGGAATACCCTTGAGGATTTCGGTTCGTTCGCGAAGAGTATATATAAGAGTAATACACAATTCGCGGCACGGGATTTGCGCGCTGGTGAGAGAGAGAGAGAGAGAGAGAGAGAGAGAAAGTTGTTGTTACGCGGCTAAATGTAAACATCGATCGCCGATGCGTGTTTACAGCGCGGCCGAATATGGGAACTCGATGATTAAAGCCGCGCGTGTAAACAAGCTATAACGAGCTCTCGCTCTCTGCCGTGTAAAATGCGTATAATTTCAAGCGCTGTATACAGACATTATAAGCCCTAGCGCGCGGCTGAGCTCTCGCTTTGTGAGCGCAGGCAAACGTCAGACGCCGGAGTAGATCCGAGCTTTATTAGCATTCCGCGCGCTGCGGTCTCTCGTCGTTCACGCCTGTCTCAGCTCGCTCGCGCGTTTTACTCTCTCCTCCTCTCGAGTTCGCCGGAGAAAGAGCTGTTTACAAGAGAGAGAGAGAGAGAGTAGGAAGCTTCGCTCGTTTTGTCCGCGGCTTCGGAGATCGACATGTGAGGATAGCGATTTTTTTCCCCCGAGAACGAGTACACTCGCGCGTCTAATCGAACGAATTTTTTTCCGCAGGGCCGGTGCACAGGATGAAATCTGCAGCGGCGGCGTCATCAACTGCAGTATGACGGAAGAGCCGCCGATGGTAACGGCAACAGCTGACTGGCACAACCTGACAGTGCTGGACAACGGGAGCTTTATCTTCGACTGCGCCGAATTTAACGGGAACAACCCTTTCACTACCATCACGGCCCAGATCATCCTCTACATCCTCTATGGCATTATGTTCGTCGTTTCGATCGGGGGAAACATTCTGGTCGTCGCCGCCGTCATCAGGACTCGCGACCTCAGGCCAAACAACCTCACCAACTACTTCATCGTCAACCTCGCCATCGGGGACATACTCATTAGCATCTTCTGCGTGCCAACGAGCGTCTTGAGTACGCTCATCTACCACTACTGGCTCCTGCCGAACCAGCTCTGCGCCATCTTCAATTTCTTCCAGGTGAGTTTCTTAAATACAATCTACCCTCTTTGAACTTATCATCGTATTATCTTATTAAAATCTCGATCGCAGGCGGTGGCGGTGTTCGTCAGCGCCTATACCCTAGTGGTGATCAGCATGGAACGCTACCTGGCGATAATGTACCTGTTCAGACCGAGACGCGGACCCAAGTACGCCAAGCTCTCGATCCTCATCGTCTGGCTGCTGGCCATCGTCATCTCGCTCCCCATCTTGATAGTCTCGGATGTCGACCAGCCCGACATGAGGTACGAGGTATGCGACTTCTACACCTGCACCGAGAAGTGGTCGAGCAACAAGCAAAGGTAAGTCGAGTCGAGTCGAGTCGAGTCGAGAGAAATGTATAGCGATTAACCCAATTGCTTCGTTTACTCGCAGATACTCTTACACCATCGCTCTGCTGGTACTGCAGTACGTGGCGCCCCTGCTCTTTCTTTTGTTCAGCTACATCAGGATCGCGATCGTGGTCTGGGTCAAGAAAACTCCCGGCGAGGCCCAAAACCATCGGGATAAGCAGATGAACCGCACCAAGACGAAGGTATGGGTGTAACGAGAGCCCACTTCACTTTGATATTACTTTTCCCATCGATCGATTTTTTCGCTAAATTAATTACTCCCTCGGATTTCGTCAAGTTCGATACGGCATCTATTTTACCTTCCGACGAAACTTTTTATCCGCTATAATATCCTTGTACATAGAGAGAATTCATCGGGAAAATCCTGGCTCTCCCAAGTTTTTTATTTCTCAAAATTCTCGACGTACAGAGAGACTCTTTCACCGCTTTATCGAGCAGCGCGCCTTACACGATAAATCTTCCGATTAAATTCTTGTCTACAGCGCTCGCAGTCCCCGTCTCTGTCTCTCGGGAATTCGAGCTGCCTCCTTCTTATCGGCGTTATTAATATTCCTGTCGGCTCTCGAACTCCTTGATACTGCCCCGTCCATTTGCATGCCAAAGGGAGGCTCGCTTTTTGTCGTCAAGAAAAACACGCCTCGGCTGAAAAACACAGGCGGAAAATTTCCGGTCAGGTTGTCTGTCTTTTTTTACCGTATGTATACTGACGCGTGGGCGGGCGTGGCGAATCCCATGGGAACCTTGGCTGCATCGTCGCAGGCCCCGCGAGCGAAGCTACGGTAGGAGCTGCAGTTCGTCGCGAGGAAGGAGTCTTCCTTTCTCAGCGATTCGGCGTAGAAGAGCCAGGAACGATGATGACTGCAGTAATCTGCGAAAGGTCGAAACGAAACAATACGCATTACGTGAGAATAAAGAAGCGGAAACTTACCTTCTGGGCTGGAAAGTTCGTAACTGCTGGGACAGCCAGGCTGAACGCGTCGACCGCCGTTCGGGTAAAAACTCGCAGCGCCGGTGGTACGACTTATTCCATAAAAGCCCGCGTCCGTGTGAATCGTATCAACGAAGTTGGCGTCGCTGGCCTGGAGATGCGCCTCTAGGAAATTGAAAAACGGACCCGCCGGATCTAAACCTGGACAGAGAGAGAGAGAGAGAGAGAGAGAGAGAGAGAGATTAGATGACGATAATATTAAACGTGTCGACGAGGGGATAATATCTCTCACCGGTTATTCTGCTGAGCTCGAAGCTGGTTTGACGTCCGGCGTAGCCGGCGACTTGAGCGCCCATCGAGTGTCCGACGACGTGGATGCTCCGGCTGGTCAAGCCCTGATCCACCATCTCGTCGATCGCTCCGGCCACCGCTTCGCCGACCGACTTGGCGCTGCTCACCACGCTCGGGTAGTTCTTCCCAGCTATCGGGCTCCAGTCCACCGCTATCACGTTGTGATCCCCGCGCTCCAGATAACCTGACAACGTGGCGCTACTTTTTACTCTCTCTCTCTCTCTCTCATCGATCACTGATTTGCGTGCCGATGCATCCTCGACTCGCGACTCGTCCTGCATTATTTACGCTTTTTAATAATGTAAGGACGAGTACAAAGCGTTCTTTGAAAAACCCCCAGCGGCTTTTGAGCTAAACACGACTATTCGCGTCAGCGTCAACGAAATTTATGCGCTCTCGAGTGGTGGCAATAACCGTTGACCGGCGGTGATTAGTTGGGGCCGTTTCAATTCCGTCTATATGGACAGCGTCGCGTTGACGTTTTCATTGTCTTCTATATACATATCGATGCGCCGTCGCTCTTTTTCCAATTTCACACTTGCCGATCGATCGCGTCTCTCGCGATGAAAATCCTTTTGTCGAGCGAATTCGATTCCGCTTTTCCGGCGAAGCGTAGTACGGCCTTTCAGCTGAATTAAATTTTGGGTATAACGCGAATCGCCGAGGCGCTCACCCGAAACGACCGCCAGAACGTCTCTGCTCCTGGCGCTGCCGGTGTAGCCGTGCAGATAGAATACCGTCGGCTTCTCCGGATCCATCCGCGCCACGAGATTCCTCGCCTCGTACAGCGGCGCGTCCGCGTATTGCTCCAGATCGCTGCGAGGAGAAGAGCTCGTGAAAGTCGGTTATAAGAAGTATAATAAGAGAATAGCCTTAGCTCACCCCGTGTACAGCCTGAAGAATATCTCCCGCAGGGCATCATCGATCGTGGCGCTTCTCGCGTCCGCTGCGAATTTAAAGGGGACGATATTGTATATGACGAATCCGTCGAGAGAATTATACGAATAACTCACCCCCGCAAACGGCCAGGACGAGCAGGGGAACGAGGAGACCGAAGACGGCCATCGTAGCACGTGGATACCAACGCGAATAACAAAGCTCGGGACGCTCGCGCAATTTCTATATATCGTTCGGCCGGGAAGCGGTTAGAAATTTATGGCTTGTCCCCTAGACGCAGCCAGTAAACCGGAACTATCGCGCGGGCCCGATAATGACCGGGGAAAACGTCGAAGGACCAGAGGTGCGTAGAGCTGATAAAAAAAAAAAAAAAAAAAAAAAAAAAAGGAGGAGGTGGAAGCCGGTTGCGTAAATCAAAGCCCGGCTCTGCTTCCTCGCTCCTTCGCTCATTAAATATAGAGCAGCGCTTCCGCCGCTGATGGGCTGCGGAGAAAGTTTTCCTTTGATACCGCGCGGCTAATCTTCATTATCTGGCTTAATTGCTACGATATTATGCAGTCGGCCGTACAGCGGTGCGTAGTCTGCATTTCAATGCGTCGAGACCCCCCATCCCTGTACACTCGGATGGAAACAAATGTTTATGATGCATGTTATTTCGGTCTGCTGAAACCATTGGGCTCCGAGCTAAAATCACATTCTCGCAATGCTATATACTTATACTCGCTATCGAAGTGTACTCTATTGCGATGTGTTTGTTGTTGCCGCGGCGGCGGAGGCTTTTGTCCAGTACTGTTTACGAAAGCTCCTTTCTCTCGTTCTCGCTCTGTATACGGGTAAACGGACACTTGTTGTTCGGCGTAAATTCAATTTAAAAAGGTACATAATGCGTCGAAATTAACGCCGTTTCGAGCTCTGCATTGTTTCCGCGTGGAAATTCGCTGCTTATGTACACACTGCGCAGCTGATTATCTCCAAGTCGAGTATAAGAACGCTCGAGCGATTGAAAGGGCTATTCCATTATTATGCTTCAATTCAACTCGGATATACTCTCTCGCGGAGTTGGCAACTAGGAGAAGCCCCTTGATTTCAAAATTTCATTCAACGCGAGCGCCTTTTCCATAAGTTTTTCCGCAAACGAGCAACTTTGATGCCTTTTGCTCATAATACTCGGCTTCGGAAATTCTCTCCGAAATTCTTGTATTATTCGACTAACGAAATCGGGCTTTTCGATGGAGCAGTCGATAACCACCGTTACGGAATTGAGCTGCGAGAATTTTCCTTCGGTTTTGAGGATTGAAAAACGGCGGAAATTTACGCCCGTTGAATATCGTGTGTACACACAAGGAATATAGTCGAGAGTATATTTCGTATACACAACGTATACACCGAGTGCGCAGCAGAGGAAGCAACTTTTCTCGCCCTTTTCCGCTGCACGGTTACGCGATGAAACTTTTGCGACTTTCTCGAATTTTTTCCACCTCGTCGCCTCGATATTTCTTTATTATTGCTCGTTTTTACGCCGACCTACGCAGACGTGCAGTTTTGTAATAAAAGTTCAGCAGCTCTTTACATCGTTTACATGCAGATAATTGTCAAGTAGCAGTGCTCGACAATAACGTCTCTTCGAAAATCCTCGGGAGATTCGCCTTTGATAATTGAGCAATAAAAGGAAAAATACATAATCTCCCTCCCTGGCTTTTCGCTCGAATCGCCGAGGGAGTAACGACATGTAAATCGCGATTCAAGAGAGCTTTGATAAAACGAAAGGAGGACAAGATGTACGGCGCGAGCTCGAGAGCCATAACTCGGCCTGATTCGACGCACTTATCGGACAGGTGTAACACGCGCGCGCGCGCGCGCCCGTATACTCGCCCACTGTAAATTTCCTCCTACCTGTGCCGCTAAAACCCGTTGGATCCTTCTTTCCTCCTCGTGTACACCACCGCCCGTGTATCTATAGAGGATAGAGGATGTATAGGGGGGGCGCATTTGTATGCCCGATTTTTATCTCTTCCGAGAGCGGATAAAGCTTCGCGAAGGTCGAGAGCCGAGTGAATTTTATACCGGCCGATTTGCCGTAAACCTTCATCGTGTCTGGCCGTACGCGGACGTTTCCACTGCGCGAGATCGTAATCGCGAGGCGAAAAACGCAGTATAGCGCAAAAGCGTCGTATAAACAAAGGGGAGCGACAAAATGAATACAACAAACGAACGAAACATGATTTATGTAGACACCTGCGGCGCCATCTCTCTCTCTCTCTCTCTCTCGAGTAATTTAGGCGAAAGCTCGCGTAATAAAAATGTTAATCAAACGAACGTCTTGGAAGATAATAATACCGCGGAGGCCGGCACGTATATATACTCCTCAGATTCAGATAGATCGGGCGTGTCTGGGATAAATTTTTCGAAAGTAAGAAAACCGTGACGTTTGCGGAAAAACTTTCCTAATGAAATGCTCGCGGAGCAGCAAAAAGGAACTTTTCTTTCTCTGTCTCATTTTTTAATTAAATTATATCCTTCCCTCCCGCTCGGCGGCAAGGAAGTGCAGCGGTGAAGCCACGGAAAATTAGCAGGTCTTCTTCTCTCTCTCTCTCTGAGAAATTGTAAATTCGCTCGACTGCTACGAAAGGGAAAATAAAAAGCATACACGATGTGCACTGATGGCTTCGCGCGCGCGCGTCTTTTGCTCGACTTTAATCATTCCATTATCTTCCCATAGCCTTATAGCTTTATTCCATTGTGCCGAGCTTTTTCCATTAGCAGCTCGCTCGCGTCGTTATGTTTCTTGAGCGCGGCGCGCGTTAAAATTCGCCGAGAGAAAGAAACGTAACAAAGCCGCGGCGTCTGGACTTGTTGGTTTTCAGCAATTTTCATCCGCCGTCTTGTACTCGCTTTGAAGCGCTTTTTCCATTCGCGTATCCAATTACGCGTATTGGAATCGCGCTTTGATTCGGACTAATAGCTCCAAATGGTTGAATCGTATATACAGATAGGATTTTCGAGAAGGGAATATTTAAAAGCCTTTTGCACGTACTCTCAGCTCTCGCAAATTCGAAGGAGGCTGAGCTGCGAGAAACGGAAAAGCCTATCCGGAGTTATCCGGATGGTCGATTGAGGGGAGGAAAAAGTTTACTTCCACCAAGGCGACATTAATATTTCAGCTGCATCCACTTGCATATATATATATATAAATGACCACGACCCTCGACCGCCGCCACATCGAGAACGGTAAGGCAGTATAGCCAGTGGCATCTCTACCCTTTTTTACGATGCCTACGGCATAAAAGGTCTACGCTCGCGCGCACGTGCGTATAAACGTGTCTCGTGATACTTTTAACCGAGCTCGTGTATGTGTGCGTGGAGGTCACGAGAGTCGGAATAATACGTCAAAGCGAGCCGCGAGCGATCGTGAGGCTACTGCCTAAGATGCCCACCGGCCATATATACGAAATTACGGGGTGTGAGCTATGGTCTTTATTTATATATCCGCCCGCCCAAAGGTGCCACGTTGCGTGACGATGTCTTCTCCGTACGTCTATAAGATATTTATCGCCAGCTTCGCCTTTATTTTTATTTTTTCTTTCCGCCTCTCTTCCTTCCAGTATCCAATTGGCCGGACGCCGCTGCGGCGATTCTCTATAAGCCCCCGATGAATTTACGCCCGTCTCTGTACAGCGTATAGGCCGGATCGCCTTGATAAAGGGAATATATATATATATATATATATATATATATACATACATAAGCCCGTGCCACGCTATACGAAGATTAAAAGTCGGGGCCGGATTAGCCGATTGGATTTTATGCTAACGCGGATAAATGTACATCACACGCGGGCGCACGCTATAGCCGCGACGAGCTGCGTATATAGGGTATATAGTCGATTTAGGGGACACTTGTTGATTCGATCGCTGGTATTATACCCCAACGCGCGCACACTGAAAATGAAACTTATTTATTTTGTTGTTGTTTTTTTTTTTCAACTGTGTTTCAGTCAAAACAGTACTACAAACAAGTGAAGGTGTCGATGATAATGAGATGAGACTGATGAGGAGGGTGACTTATTCACTTGTGTTTTCTTCTTTTCCAGACGATCAAGATGTTGATGGCCGTGGTCATAGTATACACGATATGCTGGCTGCCCTTCAACATACTCAACGTGAGTATTGAGCACATTACTCTATATTTCCGGAATAGGAGTATATCCCTGATCAGCATTATCACAGTCGGACTCGATATATCATTTGTTCCTCGGAACAATCAACCGCCCGCAAGAGAGAGAGAGAGAGAGAGAGAGAGCCGGGTATGACTTGCCGGTCAGCGCGTATATCTGCGGATCATCGTCCTCTCGCTCTCTCTCTCTTATTTTTCATTATTTCCATGCGTCAATGGAATCCAATATCCGGTGAATCGATATTCGTGACTACACGCGATGCGTGAAATTCGATTGCCGCGCGAAAGCAATCTGTCGCGTATATTTATCACTAGGTGTCCGCACGAGAAAGGTGTATCGATTTGAAAAATCACTTTTCGCGAAAAAAAGAAAAAAAAAAAAATCTCTCATCGGCTCTTCTTTCTGCGGCAGCTGCAAATGGATCTCGACAAGGATATAAATCGGTGGTACGGGCTTCCGTACATCTGGGCGATGCTACACTGGCTGGCGATGTCTCACGCCTGTTACAACCCGTTCATCTACTGCTGGATGAGCTCAGCCTATCGACAGGGCATTTTCAGTATGCTCGAGTACGTGCCTATCGTCAGGCGTTTCATCCCGGAAGAGAGCAACGCTGCCAACAACAGCGCTGGAGGCATCCCTCTCGCTGGTATGGGCCAGCCCGCCGGGCCTGATGACGACAATCAATCCGTCATTACGTCTGCCGGTGCTGTTACCTATAATCGTTCCAGTGTTGCTTCCAGTGCCAATCGCGGTATTTCTTCAATCTGTACCGCTCCCAGTGGGCCTCCCAGTGCTGATCCCAGTGCTGCTCCCAGTCTTGCTCCCAGTGCTGCTCCCAGTCTTGCTCCCAGTGCTGGTCCCAGTTCTGGTCCCAGTATTTCTCGCAGTGTTACTCCCAGTCGTGCTCCCAGTCGTGCTCCCAGTCGTGCTCCCAGTGCTGCTCCCAGTTCTGCTCCCAGTATTTCTCGCAGTGTCACTCCCAGTCGTACTCCCAATCCTGCTCCCAATGCTGCTCTCAGTGTTGCTTCCAGTGCTGATCCCATGAGTGTTTCTCCCTGTGCTACTCCCAGTGTTGATCCCACTACTTCTCCCACCGCTGATCGCACTACTTCTCCCAGTATGATTTCCAGTATTACATCCAGTGCTGATCCCTGTGCTGCTTACAGTCTGATTTCCAGTATTCCTTCCAGTGCTGCTCCTAGTATGATTTCCAGTATTTCTTCCAGTGTTGATCCGGGTGTTTCGCCCTGTGTTTCTCCCTGTGCTGATCCCAGTGCTGCTCCCAGTATTGCTGCCAGTATTGCTTCCACTGCTGCTCCCAGTGTTTCTTCCTCTGCCGATCCCAGTGCTTGTCCCAGTATTGCTGCCAGTATTGCTACCACTGCTGCTCCCAGTGTTTCTCTCTCTGCTGATCCCAGTGCTGCTCCCAGTATTGCTTCCAGTATTGCTGACACTGCTGCTGACAGTGCCGCTGACAGTGCTGCTGACAGTGCCGCTGACAGTGCCGCTGACAGTGCTGCTGACAGTGCTGCTGACAGTGCTGCTTCGAGCTCACGAAATGAAGCGAGCTGAAAGCACACTTTTATTTTATTCTTCATTCTTTTTTCTCTTTTTTAGTAATAGTGCATCACGACCTTTATATACTACTATTATTTAAGTCTTTTTATATTCACTTTTTTTAGCTCCGACTTGTGCGGTGTGTATGATTGCGTGTAGTATGTAAGACAATTCATATTACTATTATATCGCATGCATTTTTAATACTTTTTGACGCTTTTCATTTTAACGGATATTTCTTATCATTTTTATCGTATACTATCCACCAAATGGTCTGCAGCTCTCTGCGTAGTTTGCAAATATACACTGATACCGAAGCAGTATAATTTTTAAAGGAGAGTCGGAGCGACGAATATTTTGTATGTACGGCGGCCTTTATATCGCAGGTTTTTTGATCGGTTGTTGCTAATTCAAGCCTCGCTTTTACATGTATATTGCAGTGTATAATGTGACACGTTTTATGGTAATAAATTCCTTTTTTTCGCAACTGTATGCATTTTTTTTTTTTTTTTTTTTTTTTTTTTTTCACTTTCAAAGAGTTTTATCACGAGAAACGCATGAATACAACGTGCGAAAATCTCATTTCTCATGATCTTTGCAGGTTTCGACGGGCAGCACAACTCTAGTTTAAGAAGAATAAACACTTGTACGACGTACGTCAGTGTACGGAGAAAAATGAACTACAATCACGGGGCAGCAGTCAGAAGCGCAAGCTTCAGGTACAACAATTCCCTGAGGAGCTCGGGACCCATGCACAGGCATTTCATTCACCTCGAAGTACAGCCGGAAGAGTCTCTATAAATGTATAAAATAAACGAAAGTCATTGTGCTACTTGACGTTCTTTGTGATATGAGTTATATACCAAAGTATAAATTAAGTGAAATAAAAATAAATTCGTTATTTATGATATACGTTGTAATATATATCTTAAACTTTATTGAAACGGTCAACTTTCGTAGAATATCATTACAACAAAATAGAGATGATCACAGTGAGATCCGTCATTTGGAATAGATTATACTATTGTTACACATATAGCACCTGAATTTTCTTCACGGTTGGACATGAGATAAATATTACGTCACATAAATCGTTAAAAACATTTACAGAAACACTAAAATCCTTGACTTTACATTAAACAGTTAAGCTTTGCATGACACAATTTTACATGAAAACGTGCATGTGAAAGTTCTTTCGAAGATCTTTCAGTTCTTTACCTTACAAATATTTCTATCGCACAATAATGAGATCATCTTTCCTTTTTAACACAGAATATTTGTTAGACTATCAAGAATCTCTTTTTCCCTAAAAGCAATCAAACCTCCTTTGTTGGCAGCTTCACTGTCAACATTGGAATACTTCATGCTAGAATCACAGCAATCTTGATTATCTGTATATTTTTTAAAATCCAGCAGACCTCCACCTTGGGACCGCAGTATGGCATGAGGACCACATACATCCCATTTGTAAGTTGAACTTTTTGAAAGGACGTACGCAGCCGCCTGACCGAGCGCGACGCTTATAATCTTGTAACCTGCTCCTGCAGCTTCTATAATCCTAAATTGAGCATCTGCTAATTTTGACTTTATGCTCGGTTCTTCAAATCTACTTGTCAAAACTATTCTATTGGTTGGCTCTTCATTGTTGCGTATAGAGCAGCAGGATACACTGTCATTTGAAAATCCCCAGTAGCACATACCTTTCCATCTATAAAAAAATTTTATGATATACTTGAAATCCCTCATTTTTTTTTCAACTAATAAAGTGACAATGCTTACTGTGAGTCTGTTTCTGTATAAAACGGTTGATTGACTACTCCTATGACTGGTAAGCAAGAACTCTGTGAGTAAGCTCCGATAAGTACAGTAACACAACGTAATCCACTCAGATGCAGACCAGTTGCTTCATCCACAACTTCACCACCACTAATATAGTCAGCTGTTGAATCTAAAAGTTTAAATGTACTCTGTGCTTTTATTTACAACCAAAATTTCGCAAATATTGTACTAGTTTAAACATACCTATGGGGTCAATCCAGATTCCCAGATCAGAAATATCAACTTCGAAATCTGTAGGAATGTTTTTTGAACTAATAGCTACATTGGTCAAAAGTATATCCTTATGCACTTCTTTGGCAAGTAAGTCTGCAATTGTCTCATCGTCATCCAATACCTTTTTCAACAGTTCAGAAGTCTGCTTTTCAGTAGAACAAATCTCAACGGTAATCGTTTCCCCTAAAGTGTTGCTAAAGACATTGTTCTCCTCACCTTTGACTGCACCAGCTAACTCTGGAAACTGATTACTCGTATGCATTTTATTCAGAAATGATGAAAATTATTGACTACTGACATATCTACTAATCATTAGATAAAAGCAGTATTACCTCTAATCCTATATCATGTCTAATTGTTTCTTGGATAAGAACATCAGCTAAAGTCTTGAAATCTTGAAAGAACCTAGGATTTTTCTCTTCTGCAGATTTTTCTTGGACAAGCAACGCAAACAGTGCCTTATCCTGTCTGCAAACCCGCGCAATGTTAGCTGCCTTTTCAGATACTTTTAATAGAACCCGCAGAAGTCGACTACCGTCCTTCATATTTGATAAGGATTTCTTTTACTGCAAAATATAAAAAATAACGTCTACAATATGCCTACTACAGTCTATGCCTCTGCTACTGCAACTGAAGCTTCAAGAGAATCCATAGGAAAGTAGCTCTCTTGTATAACAGCAAAGTAATTCTATTAAGAACATCAACTTTTATTGTAGACTATAGTAGACTATGTCAATATGCTATTGTTATTCAAATTCAACTTCGTTCACAATGCCTATTTTTCTTTCATACATTCCATTCATATATTTTTGTACACATTATGCTTTTAAATTTAAATGATACGCATAAATCATATTCTAAAGCTCAACTTAACCTTTTCCTATCGATAGCACAAGGCATGCCTTTCAATATTACTTTTCTTTTTTAAGATTGGAGTCATTAAAATGTAAAATTTTGTAAATGTATTAAATTTTAATTCAAGTTTAGATTTAAATAGTAAGAGATCAAATATCCATTCAACAATCTGTAAAAGTCATCGATTATAACCTTGTTCTTTACCAAGCATTTGATAATTTTGCTTTTTATACCCTAGTATTGAACTCCTAAATTTAGAGATTTTTTATTCAGAGTTAAGAAGAAAGCGAGTTTTCTTAAAAATTCTTCTTTACAACAAAATATTATATTTACCTTCTTAAAAGTATCCTCAGTCATGGAATACAACTTTCTGAAATTCCTGTATTTTAAAAGAACAGCATCAGCAATTTCATCCCAAACGTTCACATTAACGCACAACTGGTATTTTTCAAATCTTTTCGATCAAATGTCAAGTCGTCTGCACTTTTTTTTTGCGACTAAGAAGTAGAAGAGCCTACCTACTTTATACCTGATGGCCGTGATTATCTACTGCTACTGACTGGACGCTCAGGTTATGCTAGGTTACACTGATGTAGAAAGCTGGAAGTGCCTAATAAAGCCCGCAAGTCGTCGCCTATATTCGGAAGCTTACACTTTGCTCTCGTGAGTTAAACCGCGTACAAAATTGTATAACCGTCACATGCATCGACGCGTTGCTCAGCCATCAGATAAGCCAATAATCGATAATTGCAAATAAAAATAACTGACACGAGCTGCGGCGCGTTAGTACTTTGCGTAATTGTTGACGAGGTTAGAATTGGATACCGGGCTCCCGGGGAAATTCGCAAATAAACTTTTTAAATGTTTTGAATTGAACTTGTATTCAAAATGACAGCTATTTTAGGGGGAGGAATATCGGGCCTAAGTGCAGCATATTACGCTGTTGAACACTCAAAATTAGGGTCGATTGTTCTCTATGAAGCATCTAATCGTTTAGGAGGATGGATAAGAAGTGTAGCAGCGCCCAGTGGAGTGATATTTGAGAAAGGTCCTCGTACCATCAGATCTGGAGGCGCTGCTGGAGAAAATACTCTGCAACTTATAAGTGATCTCAACTTGAGTGACAAAGTTGTTGCAGTCAAAATGTTTCATCCAGCTGCCAAAAACAGACTGATTTATGTAAATGAAAAATTGCACCTATTGCCTAATTCACTAGGTGGTTTGTTAAAAATTCAAGAACCATTTAAGAGACGTTTGGCTTCAATAATATGGACTGACTTAAGAGCTCCGAAAGAAATAAAGGAAGATGAAAGTATTTATAGTTTTGTTGAAAGAAGAATGGGAAAAGATGTTGCTGATTACTTAATCAGTCCAATGATTTGCGGAATATGTGCTGGAGATGCAAAGCAAATAAGTGTTAACTTTTTGCTGAAGAGTGCCTTTGAATTCGAACAGAAGCACGGTTCAATGACTAAGGGTCTTTTGTTGAATCTGTTAAAAAAAAAATCTAATCAAAGCACAAACAAAAATAAAACAAGTTCAACCAAGTCACATTTAGTTGAAAAGTCTGAGCTAGAGAAATGGTCAGTTTGGGGTCTTAGAGGAGGATTAGAACAATTTCCTATAGCATTGAATAATTCCTTAAAATCTAAGTCTAATTTATCTTTAAGAACTAAAACGAATTGCGAACAAATCACATTCAAACCAGGTCAGGTGGAATTATCCGTGAATGGCAAAGCTGAAAAACATCTAAGAGTGGTCTCAAGTTTGTCAGCCAAGAGTCTTGCACCCTTGCTTAAAAGACAGCATCCACAATTGTCAAGGGAGCTGGAAGCAATACCATGTGCCACTGTAGCTGTAGTTAATCTTCATTTTAATGGAGACGTTTTACCATTGGAAGGTTTTGGATTTCTTGTACCACCATCTGAAAATTTGCCTATCCTAGGAGTTATCTTTGATTCGTGTGTCTTTAGCAATAAGAATAATACTACAGTAAGTATACATAGCGATTTTTTGTATTACCACATATATTCTTATAAAGATACAAAAAAAAATAGATCTGTTCTGAGTTTCAAAAGTTCATTTTACATATGTATGTTTAGTATATCCTAAAAATTTCACGTATAATACTAGTGATATGCTAAAATAATATCATTTTGCAGGTACTAACGGTAATGATGGGTGGAGCATGGTTTGACAAATACTTTGGAAAGAGCGTAACAAATGACCAACTCTTATCTACAGCAGTTAAGCATACGAAAAATATACTTAAAATACAAGAAGATCCAGTCGAGACCGATGTAGCTGTGTTGAAGGACTGTATTCCACAGTACGTGGTTGGTCATAGTCAAAGAATGCAGCGCATTCAAAACTATATCTCCTCGCATAAAATCCCTTTGGTGCTCTGCGGGTCGTCATATCACGGGGTTGGTCTGAACGACGTTATTCTGTCAGCAAAACGAGCCATTTCCGACATTGTTTAATGCATTAATTTTTCAACTCAAAAAAAACTCCATGCATGCATGCATTGAAAAACTTGCTGACTCACAAACAGCAGTGGGTAAAGTTTAGTTGTAAATAAAAAGTTGTTTGTAAAACATAAACTTATATTGTATAAAATAAATTTATACGATTGCACTTTAATTGCCGAATACACTTGTGAACTGTGTTACAAAGTAAGTACCGACAAATTATAGCTAGAACGTGGAAAAATATCATAAGAACAATAACCACTAAGTCATGCTTAAAAAATTAATTAAGGAACATGCATATATATTGCACTCTTAAAATTGGTACTTAAAAATAACAAAACCGTTTACATAAGATAATAAAAACTAAAAAATACAGCTATATATTTATAACCAATACAAGCAGGTTATTGAGTGACGTTACCTGCGTATTTAACTTCATCAAAAGCTTTTCTTGCTTTCTTCAGCTCTTCGTTCATTGTCAGCAGATCTTTAACTCTGGCGTATTTCCGCGCATCCTTTCTCACTGAAAAACAAAAACAAAATCAGACAATCCATTAACGGTACTATATAGATCACAGAAATTTCGTATGCAACCAAGTAATTATCTCACCTAAGAATACGATATCCTCCACTTGCACTCGCCCGGTTCTTCCGATCTCCATAGCCCGGTGGGTCATTTCGGTGATGTACTCGATAACTAGATCCTCCAGGAGGTCGACGCTCTCGGTGTAGGGGTTCTGATCGTCTCCAAAACCGTACATCATGCATCTCAGCTCCTTCGAGAACAACCTCTTCCGGCCACTGGTCAAGCTTCCTCCGATAGGAATCTCGCTCTCCTCATCCTCGAACTTTAATGAGATAAAGCCGTAAGTAACACGATCAATGGGATACGAATCGAAAACAAAAACAACAACAACAACAACAACAACAAAGTCGAAGGAGAAATTATAGGTTATAAGGCGGACGCTATATTCAAGTTCGCTTCTCACCTGCTCGAAGGTTTCCTCCTGCGCCATTTATCTGAATAAAATACGGTAACGCGATAAGGCTCCTTTTCGCACGAAATCTCGGTGTAATCAAGCGCGTTCTCGCGTGCGCCGCTTTAATTTTTCGCGTTATATACTCGCCAAGATAAAGCAACCGTGTGCGATGTGGTCAGATCAACTCGACTATATAATATATATACCTAACTCGCACGGCTGCAAACTGTACAGTCTACACAAGCGGTGAATATCAACAAGGGCATAGTCAAGCCGAGAGAAGGAAGGGGTAGTTGGCTTATATAGCAAAGCCAGCCAGCTATATATCAGCTATATATACATTATACACAGGTCAGTACAGTCAGTAGTCTACAGCTCTGCGGGCCGGAGGCGGCGTATCTCGTCGCGCCCCGCGCGCAAGGGGGAGAAAGAATCGGAGATCGCGGGGAGATCGGAGATGGCTTTCCGATGGCCTTGTCGCCTTTATACTACACTCCGACTACTCTGCTACCCCCGCGCTTGGTGCGACTGCTATAGCGCGGGATATATATATATAGGAGAGCAGCCGCAGCTGATTATCAAGCTTTTTAGCTTTCTCGCGCACGCTCGCTCGTCTCGGCTTTTCGGGTATATATATCAGCCTGCTGTTTGATATTCCCTCTCAGTAGCCACCTTTGACTGCCGCTTATATCGTCTATTACTCGCCAAGTATGAGCCAGTCGTTTAAACTTTCGCCGGAGGAGGAGAGTCGAGGAAAATCAATACGAGTATAGATACACAGAGTCGTGCCTTGTCGGACTGGATTATACCGGGAAATCGTGCACTCGAGGGGAGCACCTGATGTTTATACCAGCACTCTTTCGCCGAATGGAAGAAGCATGCGATGCATAAGAAAACGGCGAAAACCCAGCGGTGAGTATAGTATCAGACATAATAACGTATACAGCGAATGTGTGTCGGCTTTATTTATATACACGCGTTCGTGTCGTTGACGTTGTCGTTGTCAATACACAATGCAGCTATAGGTGCATATATAGTCTCTCAAACAATCGCGACAATGCAAATACACTATACGTTACAACGCGTTACATTGTTCCAGTAACTCGAGCTCGAGGATGACGATCAGACAAAGCTACGGTGCTGCAGAGCAACATCAGAACAGGATGCGCTCGTCGGTCAGCTGGGAGCTGGACACGGGCGAGAGCTCCTGGTCGGAGGACTTGGGGGACGTGACGACGCGTCGCGTTCTCGAACAGTGGAGGGCTCTGGAGTCGGTGCTGTACGACGAGGAGAATCCCCAGGTCCCACCTGGCACGTCGCTCTACGACGAGTGTGTGCAGTGGCGCAGTCAATTGCCGCATCTCAGGATCGTCGGGACGGGCTACGAGAATCCTGGTCTGACCGTTGGGAGTAACCACGTCGCATCATCGGCACCGCTTGCTATTAGGGAGAGAAGCGAGCAGATGAATGGCAGCGCTAATGCGTCTATGAACTACGATAATCACTTGTCTATGCGAATGAGCGTAAGTTGTGTATTCATTTGTCTTGTATTTATGCCGCTATTTGCGTGCTCTTTATATACAGAATGATTGTTTCGTTATACAGGAGCTGAGCTGTCACACGACGCCGAATTTCAGACAGGCCAAGGAACAAGTTCTCGATCACATCGTCGAATTCATATGCAAAGAGCTCGCGGAGATCGAGGCAGAAAGGGAGGCCGAGGATCGATTGAGCGACAACTTCGAGGAGTTCCTGAAAATCACGCCGGCGCCTACGTGCACCGGCAAGAATCCTCTTAACAGCAACAACTTTTATTACAAAATAGACAGTGTCGACGCATCGGCGAGTAAGGATAGAGAAAGAGAGCTGCAGTCTGGAAGGAATAAGCTTGGCATGGTTTTCAACGAGAGGGTCATTGTCAGTCCAGTGCCGTTCGTCGTTACCTCCAGAGAGAGCTTTTCCACCCTTCGTACGACTCCTATTCAATTCTTTAGAGATGACCATCGTGTGCCTAGTAACGATCGATTGGGTAGATATACTTTTACTAGAATATCAATAGTTATATATAATCTCTGATTGCACTTACATTTCAATTCACCCTTTCAGGCTCAAAGCATGAGAACGGAAAGCGAAAATTCTCGTTGACAAGGAAAACACACCTGGTACCCCGTGTTCAAGCGCCATGGAATACGTCAGTATTGCCAGCAATATATCCGAAAAATGTCAGGCTCACTCCCATTGACACTTCCAGACTGCCAAGTAGTAAACGGAGGTAAAATGCTTTTTCCATACTTGCTCAGAGCTTATGAAAGAATTTTAATGGACAATTTTGATCGATCGTTTTAGGCAAAGCAAAACTGCGGATAGCATAAATATGCGATGTAGTCGAAACTCCCTAAGTCCGATATCGCGATCTGTTCAACCGAATTCGCCACGCAATCGAAATCACAATCTTATGGAGCAGTTGGAAATTCGTGGCTCCCACATTGTCGTACAGGCGCCGTCGTTTGTCGATAAAATGAAAACTAGGAGAAAACTTTCGCAAGCCAAACGTCATGAGGATGATTAATCAAATTTGGAGTACATTTTTATATTATAAGCAACGAGTGCATTATTTATGGAATTGTTGTTATACGCCGATCAAAACTATTGCTTATACTGTGTAAGTTGTGTTAGTTAAGCAAAATTGTGTGTTGCCTATCTGTATGCACGGAAACTATATACGTAACTCTTCATAAAGACTGGCATAGTTCAGATTCTCCAAAAAGATACGATCCTTTTCAAAAGCCTTTTATGCGCAAATTAGCCGCGCGTAGAAGGTTTTTTTTTGTAAATTAAATTTAAAGAATTTTAATTCCCTCAAGAAGTGACGAATTAAAAACAAAATGTATTTTTCGTCTTGATATCTTGGACGCTATTATAAAATGATTGTATATATCTGCGTACTTAATCTCGCAGCACAATCGACGACACGCGAACACGTGAAATCGCATGTCTTTATATTTTGCGGTGAGTAATCGTATACGTACTAAACAGTCTACCTCACTGTTGACTTGTAAATTTCAAGTTGAATGTTAAAAGTGTTTCTTATATATAATTAATATTGTGTATAATATGAGATATCCCGTGAAAGCAAATAGATGTGATATAATGTATATGTTTAGAGTACATGCAAAGCTAAAATGTGAGTAAAGCGAAATAAAGTAAGTTGATTATTTTTATAGCACAAATTTGAACGAAAAACTTTAAATAAAATATTTTTGAGAGCTATCCGAGTTGTTTTTTCATAACTGACATTAATTATTAATATCCCTTTGATTTTCTGATTATTGATACTTTAATTTATATTTTGATTTTAGAAGAACATTTAGAATTGCATATATTGAACAAGTGCTGCAATACTTTTGTAACGTTACGTGTAGTGTGCACTATTTAAAAATTTGCGGATTGTGTCATTTGAATTTTTCTTAGCTCGGCGCTGTTACACGTGGTGCGATCTATCGTCGATTCGAAAAGCTTTGGCCAGTTTTGTGGTCCGGCTGGGCTGCGCGTGACACTATACTGTGTGAAGGCGGAGATATGCGTATATGTATGCACAGTATATCTATATGTACATTTCAAGCACACGTTACACATGAGTATAGGTATACCATTACAGAACACAATTTTTAGAAGATGGCCGGCTGGCAGTGAATGTGAATAATAAAGAAAAATTTAGCCATGTCTTCGAAAGAAAATAATCTCTACAGCCTTTTCGCTGAGCTCTACAAGGAGGGCCAGAACGGCGAATACGAAAGAGCCTTAAAAACCGCCAACAGAAGTTAGTCTCGTCGCGCTCTGTTTATCAATATAACCCCATATGCTCCTCTGGCAGCTGTTATTTTGGAAGTAGAGTAGCACCTGTTAATTACATTTTTTTATTTTAGTTCTGGGACTTTCGCAAGATGATGAGGCTGCCCTGCACTGCAAAGTTGTTAGCTTTATACAGCTGTCCAAGTTTAACGATGCCTTACAGATTATTAACAAATTTCCCAAACTCCTGCCGTAAGTTATTTTCGTCAGCTGCTTTCTACTCCTCTTAAGATTTTGAATGATAAGTGAGTTTTCATCTATTCTAGGAAATTGGAGTTTGAGAAAGCATACTGCCTTTATCGTTTGAACCAAGTTCAAGATGCATTCAAGATTATTGATAATATTCAGAATCCATCTCTAAAAGTGAAAGAGCTCAAAGCTCAGATTCTTTATCGTTTGGAAAGGTATGAAGAATGTTTTGCTGTTTACCGTGACATCATCAAGAACTCTAATGATGATTATGAAGATGAGAGAGAAACTAATCTTGCTGCAGTTCTTGTTCACTTGGCCCTTGAAGGCTCTGTAAGTGACCAGTAATTATGATAAAATGCTTATCATAATCTTGTTTATCATTCAAAATTATATTGCTTTCCAGAAAATAGAGGTTCCTGCTCTGAGAGAACACACTTATGAATTGACTTACAATGCTGCTTGCCAACTTATTGCAACTACTACTGATGGCGACAAATCTAACTTGGTTAAAGCTGAGAAGAAGTTGAGAACTGCTGAAAAACTGTGTCGTGATTCTTTGGAGGAAGATGGAATGACTGAAGAAGAAATTGAGGATGAACTTGGAATAATCAGAGTTCAACTTGGTTATTGTTTGCAACTTCAAGGACGCGAAAAAGAGGCACAAGCATTATACACTGCAGCTCTTAAAAAGAGACCTGATGATATTGCTCTTGTTGCTGTAGCAAGTAACAATGTTGCTACTCTCAATAAAGACCAAAACGTCTTTGACAGCAAAAAGAGAATGAAGAGTGCAACACAAGATGGCCTGGAGCACAAATTGACTTCCAAGCAGAGAAAGAGTATTGCCTACAACCAGTGTTTGTTAGCTCTGTACACTAACCAGGTAATAATAACATAGAGTACTCCATTCATCTGAAGTTGAATTGAGCTAATTTTTATTTGCAATTTCTAGGGAGAGCAATGTCAATCTTTGTGCAAGAAATTCATTCAAGACTATCCTGACATGAGCATTGAAGCAACTACTGTCCAAGCAGTTCAATTAGCAAGGGAAGGAAAAGCAAAGGAAGCTGTGACACTGCTGGATAAACAAGCTAAAGGAGAACATTATCTTCCGACCAAATTAGCTTGTGTGCAGTTACTTTTAAGTAACGATGAAAGAGAAGAAGCCATCAAAGTATTGGAGAGTTTGACTGAAACCGAAAAATCATTACCAGGAATAGTCAGTACACTTGTTACACTCCATATGGCTGATGGTAACAGAGACAGAGCATCTGCAGTTCTGAAGAACGCTGTTAATTATTATAAGAAAAATAAGGTATTTTTCATTTTATGTGAAAAAAGAAGTGGAACAAACTGTTATTAATTTATTTTGAAACTTAGGAAAGCACAGGCAATCTTAGTAAACTATGGCGTCAAGCAGCAGATTTTCATTTACGTGGTGGAGAGGTTGCTGTTGCGGCTGCCAGCTTGGAAGAGCTTCTGACTGCTTCTCCCTCTGACACAAAAACCTTGGCTCAATTGATCGTCGCATATGCTCAATTTGATCCCGCGAAGGCACAAAGTTTGTCGAAGAGATTACCGCCCCTCCACGATTTGGCAGAATCGACCGATGCTGATGCACTTGAAAGTAGTAACTGGGTCATTGGCATGAAAGTCGTGAAGAAAAAAGTTGAACCTTCACCTGGGTACGTAATTTTTAATTGAAATTTTCGTTATGTTGCAAATATTTAACAAGTCCATCGTTACAAATTTCCATACAGTAAGCCGGAAATACTCGATAAGAAGCGCAAGAAGAGGAAGCGTAAGGGTAAGCTTCCGAAAAATTATGACCCCAATTCTCAACCGGATCCAGAAAGATGGTTACCTAGGCACGAACGTAGTGGATTCAGGAAAAAGAGAGATAGAAGAAATCGCGATGCTGCTATGAAGGGAACTCAAGGTGCTGCCGCAGGAGCCAGTGATCAATTGTAAGATAAATTTGTTTCAGACTTTAAATTAAATATTCTCAATTATAATTTAAATGATTGAATTTTCAGCGATATTACGAAGATGTCAAACGCAAAACCATCTCCGAACCCTCGTCAAAGCCCAGCTGTCGAGTCATCAGGACCTCGACAGCAACAGCGGAAAGTACAACAGAAAAAGAAGAAAAAGGGCGGGAAATGGTAATTGAATGATAGTGTAAATGGGCATATTAACATCTGCTTGTAACATCATACCATTTGCTGATCGATCCATACTGCCATACTCAGCTTTTATAATAAGTTTGAATGATACAAATAATAATTTTGAACTCTGATTTTTTGTAGATACGTCTGTATTCTTACAGAAAATGATAAATATGTCTTCATAACTGGACTTGCAATAAAACTACTTATTACGTTTTATAAAATATTTTTATTCTATTTCCGACCAAAACTTTTCCCTCAGATACATGATGAAGTAACATCAAATATAGGTAACACACTTTTGACATAATGACTAGGTCATGCGTTGCACAATTCTATTCTCTTGGAATATTAACAACGGTTATATAAAAAAATACGCTTGTTGTAGTACAATGAAAATTACTCGTCATAAACTTTCATGAGTCTTTATTTCTATACGATCCGTAAGATTGTGCGTAAAAAATCACTTGCGGTTATCATGAATCATCAAATAACTTCAGGCATAACAGGTTTTTCATTGAATAATGTTGCGAATCACAAATTGCAGTAAATCTATCCATGTTCATTAACAATGCACAATTCAAAATCACTTTTTATTGTCTAGATGGTCATGATTAATGATTTTTCTATGAATTTTCTAGTGAAATTACAACTTTCAGAAATGTAAAATAAACTTAAGCAATATCGATAAAAATAATACAAATATTGTTTCGATACATCGTTGGAAACGTATTGACGATTCTCCTAAACGTGAATCTTAAATAAAAATTACCCCGTTATCATTTCTAATGATATCTTGTTAGAGTAAAATAGATTTCTAACATTTGATAGTATATTTATCAATTGAGCCTGTTGTGAATAATAACTAAGAAAAAATGAAAAAAAAAAGATCGGTAGTATTATTGATAAAGTCTATTTCATCTATAGTTAAAAAAAATTAAAAGAATTAAACGTTCTAAAAACTAAAAGGATTGCGCAATAAAAGTTTTATCGTTACTTTTAGAGAATCTTCTATATGAGTATCATTAAAGTAAAAAGATACTTTTTCGTACTCTTCATAGTCTAAGGCATCAGTTTAACTAAACTTAATTTTAAACATAAAGAAAACTGTTTGTGGGAATCACGAAACGTGATTAATAATGTTCCTGAACCCTTTCAGTACAAGGCACATACAATTGCGTTAAACTACAACGCGATTCGGCATTGGCTTATAATATATAAACTTTTTGTATAAAAGAGCCTACGTCGTTGACTTCTCTGCAATAATGCCCTCCCAAACGTCTTCGCGTTGTTTGTTTGCTAGCCTCTTTTTTTCTGAAAATACACAACACTCGTATTAATACATTGAATAATAAAAACTCATTTATTTTAATAAATTACCTTTGGCTTCCCGCAATAAGATTTTTTCTTGTTCGCGTTCCTGTCTTGCAGTGGCAAGAGTCACGCCAAGTGATTTCGTGACCAAACGCCTTGCAAGCGCAGCACAAGTCTCTGGACGAGTTCTGTAAGGCTGTAGGAATTCGGAACTTCGTCTAGCTTTTGATTTACTCAAAGCAGTAGCCTCGCTCAAGGGTCTTGTTTTAACGAATGGGTGATCAGAAGCTAAAACCTCAGCAGCTGGAAAACAAAAAAGCACTGTCATTTTTAAAAATCGATTCGATTGCCAAGTACTTCTAATGGCGTGGCACTGAACCTGTTCTGAGCACATAGCTTGTATAAATCAAAAATGTTATAAGGATAGCATTACATAATCCTAACCAACCACGGCGTACTAGAAAGTTAGAAAGTGCGGAATACGCGCGAGTGCGATCTATGCTAATCCATTGAGTAACCTAATCATATGTTTTTAAACATATATTTTTCTATAAATAAACTGGTTACAAATAACAACATTCGAATACGTAATACTTTCAACAATTCACTATCAATAACTCAAGAACAAGTCGACATTCTTTAACTTGTAATTTATACAAACCAGTTGCAGCTAGTTCAACAGTAAAAAAAAAAAGTTACATTTTTAGTAAAAATAAAACGGTATCCTTACCAACTAGGGGACTGCTAAATACTCCAAGGCAATGTGTTTCATCTACCCATTTCAGTTCAAAGCCGTTACTCTTGAAGGGACTAAACACGGCGACTAAATCACTTGATTTAAATTCAGATGGAAAGTTATAAATCTCCAGGACGTGGCCGTACTCGTCGTTCGATACCTCGACGGGTCGCGTAAAGGATTTGCTTTTTGGTTTTTCTATGACTACTTCGCCTACTGCAGACGACAACTGTGAAACATCAATAAATCGATTTTTAGAACCAAAACAGAGATTCATTATGAATCACACGAATATCCAGGCTTACCTCCTCGATTAGCGTAGGGTCAAGGCAGTCGCCGTTGTCGTCGAACAAGCTGTCCCAGTCCGCCTCGTCTCGATTGATTTTCACGGGTGGCGCGGGTGGCGGTGCAGGCTTACTCTTCGGCCTCTCGACCTTCTTGACCTTCTTCTCGGGTGGCGTCATCGCGACAACCGGAAAAACCGGAGCCGGTGATTTCTTCGCCTCCTTCTCCTCCTCCTCTTTTGTCGAAATTATGAGCACCGGCGAGATCAAGGCCTTCTTAACGGCTTTGTTATCGTTGCGCCTGTTGCGTATCGCCTCGTCGCGTTTCTGAGCGCTTTCGTTTACGGGCTCGCGCACAATCTCATCGGATTTTCTCCGATCTCGCTTGTCGGATTCGTCAAGGCAAACGAGTGATTCCGCGATCTCGGGCTTCGCTTCCTCCTTTGGCGCTTCCGGGGTAGAGACCGGTTCGAGAGGCACTTCCGACTTCGTAACGACGTCCTCCTCCATTCTTTCGTCTGGGAGATCGTTCGCCGGCGGCGTCTCCTTCGGAATCTCTTGGTCTGCTTTTTCCGTTTCGTCGTAATCGTCTATTTTTTCGATTATAGTTTCCGGAGCTGGAGTCACAGCTGCTGGCATCTCCTTGGGCACCGACGGTTGTGGATCAGTCTGCATTTTCTCAATTGTCGTAGGTTTGGGAGTCGAGCGAGACGACTCTTTCGATGGTTTCGGAGGAGTAGGAGGATCCTGTGGGGGAACGTCGACTTCAGCAGCACCGCGTCGGTGACGGGGAACATATACCGCGCGATCCGGTCGTTTCTGACGGTTCGCCCTGTGAATCGATGAATCCATTAGTTTTATCGTTAATTCATGGAAAATGTTCAAGTCCGTTATACGCGTTGCACTATTTACCTCGCAGAAGCGTCCGAAGACATTTGCGTTGGTTCAGTTGATGCTGGTCGAGCAGGGGATTTTTCGAGCCTCGCTCTTCTCGCTGCTGGCGGCCGGTAGATTTCGTAGGCAGGCGTGGATTTTACTGAAAAAAATTTCAATTCTCAGTAACAGCAGCGTTATTGCGCTGGGAATTTGCGAAATTCTTTAGCAAGAGCAATTACCCTGTCTGGATTTGTTAGCGCTGTGTTCGGGCGAGGCAGTCGGCGTGCACTGACTCTCAATTCCCATCCTGTCCGAAGATTTACCAGTGCCGTTGTTCGTCGCCTGCGACGAAACACCATTGACTTGCGGTAGCCTGCGCGTAAAAAAAAATCATACGATAATAGTAGATAAACCTAGCAAAGAACGTATTTTTAGTAAATATTATCAACGTACCCTATGAAATCGGACTTGTAGCAGACGACGGTCCTCCTAGCGTAGCCTTGGCCAATGGAGAACGTCTGCAGCAGATCGCCGAAGTTGTCCTGGACCAGTTGGTGGATGAGAAACCGCCTGTAATTGTTGACCGGCGGGAAAAGGAGTACTCTGCAAACAGACACACGACGATTCCCGTTGATTTCCTCTTTTCCTTTACTCAACTTAACTAACGGACTCTCGCGTCAATGCCAACCGTCGTAATTTTGCAAACATTCGCGCCGCGGAATGTTGCTCTGGAACACTTTCGGTTTCAATAAAGCTTTCTACTTATGTAAGTTTACTCATAATTCGCATACCAAAAGATTACTACAACCCGTCTGTTTTATAAGCGGTGCGGCGGACTGCTGTGGATTTTTGAGCTTTAGTGGAAAACCGGAAGCGTAGATATATCGATATCCCAGTGACATTCGCCGGAGTCAAGTTCATTTCATTTCATTTTTCACAAAAACCGAAAGCGATATCGCAAATTTATCACAGCTCGACGAGCCGTTTCATTTTTTACGATTATCGCGTGTCCAACAGGTGGTCGTACGCGTTAAAATCATCGCGTCGAATAACCGAAAAAGCACACATACCTCTTTTTCCCCCTTTTTAAAAAGAAAAAACCTCACGTGTATCTCCGTATCACCTCGAAACGATGCACTCACGGCAACAGACAAACTTAGCACATTAGCGGCCGAAGCCTAACAGCGAGAACTTCCGCATTTTCAAGGCGTCAGCCTCGCACTTCCTCGAAGAAAGTGTACATCCGCGCGATGCACAGGTGAGCACTGCATACAACGAAAAGGATCGATCGATCGCGATCCATGCAGCTGTATAACCGACCGATCGATCGCACTCGGCTGTACGCGAGCGAGTGAGTTCTCTCTGCGCTATAACTGGATGCCAGAGGCCCGACGGCCTTCGGAAGGTGAATGCAACGTACACCAGCGGCGGCACGCGGTTGTACTGCAGATTCGGACTCGACTATAACTTTTACATAACACCGGCACTTTCTCTTTCGACGATCCCCGCTGCTGCTGCTGCTGCTGCTCCGCTGCTCTTGCTTTGTCTCTCCGATCTCCGCGCGCGTTGCGTCTTACGCGCAACACCGGAGCTTTTTTTCTCGCTTACACAATGGGCCGAATGATGTTACACGATTTATTTTTCGCTTGGAATGTCTACCCGTATTAAAAAATGTATGAAAATTTTCACTCGCCTATGCAAATTATATGCCAATGCTACCGGTTGATTAGAAACGAGTTCCGACCGCGTTCCGTGCTCTGGTTCCCTTTTTTGCGCTTTGCTAAATTTACACCGTACCGAAGTGTGGACATAAGGTGGTGAAAGAGTTCGCGCTCGCGCGCGCGCGCGACGAACAATGAGAAGTGCCGATGGGCACTTTGTTTCTGCGGGAAACCGCTGCGCTGGCGGATTGTCAAGCGGCTGTTTACACTGTTGAATGGTTTTTAATGCGCGCGATTAAAATTCGAAATAGGCTGTCACAACGCTTCGGGGTTATTCTTAGGCTTGTGTCCGATTTTCGGAGATTCATTTTCGCGACAATAAGGGGCTAACTACTCGCGATTAGTTCCCCGGAATCGTTTGTTTACACTCGTGAACTGCAGGAGAGCCATCGATAAGCGGTGTATTTTCGAGGGAAAAAACTGCTCTCGGCGCTGTATATTTATCGGACTGAAAATAACCATCGGCAACACCGAGGCTATTTTTACGGTTTCTTCGCTAATCGATACTGCCTCGTAGAAAAAATGTCGAACAAAACAAAGTTTTTTCCAGCCATAAGATTCAAAAATAACTCGAACATATAAAGTATTTCCACAGCACCAAAAATAAATTTAAAAAAATAACCAAGCCCGACAGAGGCGCGAGAGCACCGAAAAAAAAAAAATTGCGAAAGCACGTACTGCTATACGTGACCGTATCATCGCGAGCCTAAACAACAAGCTCTCCGCATAGCTATAAGGTTATGTTAGGCCTCTCTTCTCGCTGCAGCCCATCTCGGCATTCCTATAGCCATTGAGAGCCCCTCCAAAAGCACGACGCACGTATATACGGTAAAGCCGTAAGACGCTAGGAAAACTCACCTCCTGCGCTTGTCGCTCTTGAGGAAGAGCTGCAAATCCTCCTCCGCGTCCTCGGCGAACAAGTTGTCCTGCAGGCTCATCTATTACACTCCCGAGGTCGTCGGTTCATCCAGGACCGAGCATATCGGGTATCACAATACAAGAGTCACCTTTGTCTTCCGAGACGCTCCGGACACTAACTCGCAGCTATACTTATATATCTTGCGTGAACTCGCGCGTGTATATATACTTTACTTCTAGAGACGAGACACTCGCGCGACGGATTCGTTGCTTTGATCAAGTATAAGCAGGGTAGCCTGCCTACACTTTAGGATTCTCGTCTCGTCCTCTCGTTCCCTCGAACGTTCTGCTTCTGGTGTAACGCAACGCGTAATACCCACATAACAGCCACCTACAATGTCGCGTCCGTACACCAAGCCGCCAGTTCACCGAGAGCTATATTGTATGTGTGTATATACATATATATATATATTGTACAGGAGTTGTTAAAGTACCATCAGCGCCAACTAGTGGCCAAAAACGGAAGCGGAGTGCGGACGACGATCTCAGCGCGCAAAAATTTCGACCAACTGCGCATGCGCGACAGGGTTGCCAAGCGTAGGCTGATGAAAAATATTTTTCTATTTGACTTTTTGGAGGGTTATCGTTGTAAACATTGGAGTTGATACCCCTTGCTGATTAGTCATACATTTCGTTGGTTCTGATTAGTATTTAGTTCGAATATAAAAAAAAAAAAAAACTGAATTTGATCGTCTAAGTTAATGATGAACAATAACATACTAATCAGCTTCACTTAATGTTACATAAATATGCGAAAGACTTTCATCACGCTCAATCATCCCTTCTACAATGGTACTAGTTTAAAACTAGAACTAGTTCAACTAGAAGTTTTTAACATCTTCTCTAAAATGTTACTTTGGCCATCACCAGATGGCACTGAAAATTACGATCAAAGACATTGCATCAGCCATCAGCTGAGCTGGTCTAAGTAAGCCTCCCGCAGCCAACTCAGTCATTTAACATCGCGAGCTCGCAAATAAACAAAAGAGCAGCGTATCCGAAAGGAAAGCAGAACACGTGCTAGCAGCAGAAGCGGCAACGTCGCGGCGCAACGCGATTGGCCGCTAAAAGCCCAATACGCATGCGCGTCAGCTGACAATTCTTATATATACTTACTATACTATACACGATCTCGTCCGCTGAACGCGAGACCGAGAGGGAGAATATATATATACCTATGGAGTTGTGGCAGTAGCGCAACGACCACACGATGTAAATACTCCGAGGGACACGTAATTCACTTTCGAATTAGGAGGAAAGTCGAAAGCGGCTGCTCGCAGTAAAAAGCCTGGAGCTTCTCAGTCAACTAGTGCTCGGTGTCTCTCTCAGAAAAGCGCGTCAGGCGCATCATCGACGTGGACCAGCTGCCGAACCGACGACATGCGCTATCTTTTCGTGATTTTCATCCTGGCGGCCTGCGGTCTCGCGGCGGTTTTCGCCGCCGACGGGGCCAAGAAAAACGATACCGTCTTCGTGCCTACCAAAGAGTGGCAGACGGTGAAAAAGGGTGAGTTTTTTCACGATGTTTGGGGGCTTCTTCTTTTTCCTTGGTCACTTGATGGAGATGATCATGCAGCTATATGTATACCTATGAAAGAGCGGCTCTGAAGACCACGTCAGTCTTTTGCGCTTTGGAACATTGCGTTTGGCAACGTCTTGTTTTGCTCTGGTTTTCGTTGGATATATACGTTCATAGTACCGAAATTTATAATAAAGTCTGAACAAACGTTCGATTTTCTGTCATGATTTGATTAATTTTCAAAGTTTTCGTTTATTACGTTGTTGTTTTTAATGTCTTTCATCATAACTTATTATTTGATTTTCTAGGGACTCCCATTCCTGCTGGTCTCCACATAAGACACAATTTACAAACTGGAGTAACCGAAGCCAAATTAATGGATGAGGATGAATCCGATGAAAAATCAGAGGAGAGTATCGACGCGTTGCAACAAAATTCCTTGACCCTGCATCCGGAAAAGTCTTTGACAGATGAGGAAAGCAATTTGGAGAAGAAGGATGAACCAACTGAACAGGCGAAAATTCCTTTTGAAGAGTTGAAAGCTATGTTGAAGAAAATGAAGTCTGATGAATCCGATGCTCTGTTACAGACAAAGGTGAGACTACTATCAATTTAATTGGGAAAATAATATAATATAACTATTATAAATGTTCTAATCACAATGAACAATTTTTAAGAACGTTGATGAAGCTCAGTCAGAGATAAGGAAAAAACACAGGAGTTACTCTGAACTAAAAAAAGAGCTGGAGGCATTAAACATGAATATATCTACGGACTCTGAAGTACTTACAAGTTTATTTAGTCAATTTGAGTCTTACAAAGGATCTTTGACTGCAGATAGCATGGATACCAACAAGGTCGAAGACGTACTAGAAATTCTCAACAATTTAGAATATCTCATTCATCAAATAGACAATGCACAATTGTTTACGGATATGGGAGGGTAGGCAATTTCCTTATTTATCTATAAACAAGTAAGTTCGAGCCACTTTGATTTACTGATAAGGCCTGTTTTATTTTTTAGAATGGCAAAAATTATCTCTCCATCTCTAAACTCAACAAATTGGGAAGTAAAAGCAGAAGCACTGAAACTGCTGGGTGCTGCAGTTCAGTCTAATCCAAAAGTTCAACTGAAAGCACTAGAGAGTGATTTTGTTCAAAAAATATTGCACATGCTGACTGTTTACAACAAAGTTGAAGTGAAATCGCGGTGTTTGTTCGCTCTTGGAGCTCTTGTGAGGCATTTTCCTGCTGCTCAAAAAGCTCTCATTAATAACGGTGGTTTAGAAGTATTTGGCAAGATTTTAATCGACGGACAGTCTCAAGTTCAGACTAGGGTATTAAATTTGATCAACGATTTGACTATTGAGAGACAAAATCTCAAAGAAATTCAAGATGAGCAGCAAAGACTTAGAAGAACAAAGGAGTACGATTTAACGAATTTCGAACCAAAACTGTTGATGCACAGTTATTGTCAAAATCTAGTCGATTTGATGATCAGGAGCTTGAGGATAGATTCTGACATTGACGATTTTCACGAAGTCATATATGAGAGTATGATAACTCTCAGTTTTATTTGTAAAGACGATTTCGCAAGCAAGAAAAGGGTGCTGTTACCAGAAATACAGAAAATGTTGATGAGGTATCGCGATTCGCCTAAAGTAAACGAGGATGGTGAAAACTTGAACTTACATCATCAGGAGTTGCTCGAGAAATTTCGAAGCATCATTAGCGAACAGCAACACGACGAGTTGTAGCATTTGTTAACAAAGTGCTTAATCATATCCATTGTACATACCCTCGACGCGCACCTTAAGACAAAGTGATTTTCGTTTGCAGTTGCATTTATTGAGGGGTGCGGTAGTGCCTCGATGGCGAGTATAATTGTAAATATATGTAAATACATTCATGTACCGGCATTGTATTTTAAAGATTTTAACGAAACATTTCTAATAAATTAGTATTTGACTGGGAAAATCGTTTCCTTGGCGAAATAATAAAATTCGAAAATAATGCTATGTTTATTTGGTATTGGTTTTCCCCAAGGACCCCACGAAAATTGATGTGAGTAAATAATAAGACAAAATGTAGGGAATATCATAGTTTATTTACAAAACGTGGTGGTCACACGTCGCGCCAAAAATTTTAACTTGCTTTACCGCTGGAAAACATGAGACCTTGTTCTCTGTTCGTTAAGTACAAGGATCGATCGTATATAAGCTATGAATACGGAGCCACCAATATTTTTTTCTTCTCAATTACAGCAGTTTTTTTAAAAAATATATTAAATTCAATTTGGCGTCTATTCAAACAAACAATACCTTTCATATTTGGAAAAACAACGAAACCAATGAGCAACGCGGTTCCTTTTTTATTCACCCATTTGATTCCCCTTCCAGCAGGAATCTTCGAAAACAGGTTATTTTTTCAACGCAGAGGGCTTCGCAAGCCCAGAGTCTTATTTACAACGGTTCTAGGAACTTCGATTAAAGACTTTCTGTTCCCTCTATTATATTTTCCATAGCCCGTGAGAGTCACGAGCTAAAAAAAGAAATTACAAAGTATTACGTCAATTGAAGGTGTTGACTGCGGAGATACAAATGTTAATAATAAAAAAAGTTTCTTTTTACTTGTGTTACTTTGTTCGAATGACAGTACATCAATACTGATTTAGCTCGATCGTTCCTTTTGTGCACGAACGATCGAGGTTTTGAGCTTCTGAATAGGAAGCGACGCAATTCTATCACCGAATCGCGCTTTGGTCAGACGCGTCTGCGTAAAAAAATAAAGTTACTTCGCAAAAAACATTATTTTCTGTCTTTTCTCCCTTCGTTCCTTATTCTTTTTTTTTTTTTTTTTTTTGCAATAAAGTGAAAAATAATTTTTCTCTAATCGATAGCCGTATCATCACTCGTAATATATTTCAAACGTACGCTCATATGCATAAGGTTGAAAACTTTTCTCGCTGACTGATCACAGGGGTAGGAAGAAATACTTTGTTGAGAGCGAAAAGAAGAGAGTATATCGTCAAGTCACCATCATCATTATCATCTAACTCTGCTCTCGTATATATATATATATATATAGAAAAACAAAATTGCGAGGTTAAAAAAATATATATTACAAAGAGTGCCTCTAGCAATCCTGCTGCGCTTCCCAACAAAACTTTTCTTCCGAATCGAATCTCGATCTCGCTCTCGCGCAGTTTCTAGTCGCACATAATCGTGAGGAAAGCCATGACGCTGATGCCGCTAAGTAATGCGCCGATCTGCTTCAGCGATTCCCACGGATCGGTCTCCTTCAGCAGCTCCGGCAGTACTGTCACCAGTCCTATGTGCAGAAAGCCGCCCGCGGTGAATGGAAGTATCCAACTGGTCCTCGATTCTGAAAAACAACGAAAACGTAGCTTAGCTCTTTCTCGATTCGTATACGTTCGGTTAAACTCTCGAGTAAACGTCCACGCACCGACAGCGTCGCCGGAGAAAACAACGGCGACAAATGCCCCGCACATGCCGCCGGTAGCAGTCATCAGCTGCGCCTTGGCAGCGTCCCACCGGTTGAAGCCGCTCTTTAAAAGGATGGCAAAGTCGCCGATCTCGTGGGGGATCTCGTGGATGAGTATAGCGAAAGTCGTGAGGGCACCCAGTCGGAAGGAGACGAGGAAGGAGCCTCCGACAGCGAGACCGTGCGTGAAGTTGTCCACGCAGTTGGCCACGAGGTTGAGGTAGCCGATGACGTGCTTCGGCTTGGGCCTCTCGCGAGTTCGCTTCTCCTCCGAGCTGCTCTTCTCGCTCAGCTGTTGATCTGCGAAATCGAGAAGGACGCTCGCTAGTAAGATCGAATTACGGATAAAGAAAGATTCGAGACACGTGCGTTTCTCTGTAACTCGAGGCGAAATCGATGATTATACAGACCACGTGCATCGGCGCAGAATCCATTCTTCACTCCGTTAATCTTGGCAAAGCCGTTCGCGTAGCCGTTGAACTTCTTGTAGTCGATTCCATTGACCTTCCTCAGTCCGTTCTTGAGACCATTGATCTTCGTCACATCGCCGTTGGCGAATCCGTTATTCCCCAGCTTCGGACAATCGCCCAGTTGTCCATCGCAGTTGTTGTTCTCCAGCTCATTGGTCTTTTTGGGGACTATCGTGGCGACGGCTTCGTTCTCGCGTCCCATCTCCTCCGCGTTGTCGTCTTCGTCGTCAGGATTGCCAACTCCGCTGAACATCTTCTCGGCGACGACGAAGACGAGGAAACCGGCCAGTACCCAGAGGCCGCATCCCATCGAGGCATGATTGACGCCGCTGCCTTTCGCTGCGGAACGGGAAGAGATATATTTATTGGTCAGTCGTTTTGATAGGAGAAGAACGCGCGCTGCGCAGATGATAATTCTATAGTTGAGTCAAAAAAAGGGAGAGCTTGCGCTGAACAATGCAATCGACGTTTTTCTCTTCGTCATTGTGTTTTGCTGTTATAATTGAGTGAGATAACGAGCGCAGAATAGTTATTCATTCATATTAGTCACGAGGACATGAGATAGTTGCTCGTTTCCTCGTAACTCGCTCATTTAGTGTCAACTAAAAAGTCAAAGAAACCTGTGTTTGCCGCTGCATGATTCTCCCAGGCCTCGGGTAGCAAGTGCAGAAACACGTCCCCCAGAAGTCCACCAACTGCGAAGCTCAGCAGGATCTTCAACGTCTTTGCGCTGTCTGCAACGCACAGTGAAAAGTGCATCGATTAGAGTCTATGTAATCGGGTGAATAAATTTCAATAAATATGATAATTCAACGGCTCGTTTTAATTATAAACACGAGCGTACACGAATGGATCCGACCCTGAAAAGTCGAAAATGCCGCAATCGTTGATAATCTTGTCATGACCGATCGGAAATGATTTTCTTCGGCAATGACGCGCGATTTGAATTTCAAATTGCAGGTTCTAGACTTTTTCGAATAAACTGCCGAAAACGCGAAGCAGCGCACACGTCAGAGACGCCGATAAAATCAATAACAATAAAGTCGAACGAATTCGTACGCTTAATTCCTAAGAGTCGATCCTGCTCGTGCGTATTTTTAAATTCGAGTCGAGCTAAAATTACGATAAAGGAAAAAAGGCGTTTGTTGATGTCGATCGGCTATCGAGTAGACATAAAAGCATAAATTCCAAATTAAACAAAACTCGCTCGATGCCATCGGACAGATAAATTCGTCGCTGACGGATTTACGACAACAGGCCCAGACGGAGAGATAGCGTTATTCTTTCTTACTTTTTTATTACGTACGCGCAGGATTTATGATCCAAGGGATACTGCAATTTTCGTCATCGAGCCGATAATCTTCATTAGCATGATTCGCGGGTGCTATACAATTAACCACGTGCGTTTTTAACGAGCGCTCAAACAAGAATAATACGCAAGCTATCGGACAGAAGAAGAAGAAAAAAAAAATTGTAAACCACTCGGTCTTCTCCGCGCACAGATGTGCTCGAACCCGCAGTCCTTGATCCGCTTCTGCGCTGCCGTGTGTTTATAGGAGCGGAATTTAATTGCTCTTTTCTCCCGAAGGATCTCGACGTTTCGATTTAATTAAATCGAATATTTTATTCACAGCAGTGTTTCAAGTCTAAAACTACAAGCAGCGCATAATCGCGCTATCAGATCAACGACACACAGCTGCAGCGCCGCAGTATCGAAAAGCGAAAAAGTTCGCGCGAAGGAGAGCGACGGAGATGACGAGCGGCGCAAGATTTCCCGACGATAGGCCACTTCCAGAGTGATAAACGTCATTGATTTACTGCGCATGCAAGTCTCGCGTGTGTGATGATGGCCTGTCTTATCGAGAGGCAGAGGGAGAGAGCTTGGTATACATTGTTGTTTAACTTTATGCGCAAAGTCTAATTTACAATGACGATATAGAGCGCCGCTCGTTGAGAAATTAATTGTTGGTTCAAGATTGAGATATAGCCAAACAAGATAAATCCGGAATTTTCGTCGATGCGCACACTTTGAAAATATACAATGCGCGAAGCGGCTGTCAATAGCGAGAAAATTGAAGAGAAAAAAAAAAACTCAAAAAGACACTTGCATAAACATGCCCGTCCTCGCGACTGCCATTGTCTTCAATTACAAAGAAAAACCACGAGGTTGCCGGGGGGGGGCATCCATATGCAGTCGCTTCCTGCGCATACACGCACATATACAGCGATGCGGCGATCGCTTTTATTTTTGCATAACCGGTTAAGCGAACTGCCGCGCAGCAGTGCTCGGCTTCGAGAGAGAATAAAATTCAACTCATATTTATATATCTCAGAGAGTCATGCAAATGGGGCAGCGTAAACGATAGCAGCTGCAGTTGCGGCGCATGACTCGGTATTCCGCCGGGAGTTTTGTTGATACGCGCTGTCGACTGCGCACTTATACATATAGAGATAGCTTCGCTCGAACAATTATTTGCGCCGATTAGATACACGCGGTTGTATTGCGCGAGATGCCAGAGTTTTCGGAAAAGCCTGTGCTGCGCGGGTTATCGCACTCGGTGAAAAGAAGAAATTTGCGACCGATTTCGAACGATAATAACATCGGCGCGTTTAAATATTGACACGAGACAAAGAGAAGCAGGTTTGAGAAACTTTATTCGAGCAGACAATATTTGAAGAAGCTTCGTTGCGCGCGGGCAAATAAAATATTAAACGGATTGAATTTTTAATCGACGTTTCCGCGTGTGTATAACCGTCGTAATTCGAGCCAACGTTTGAATAATGATTTATTACGCGACTAGGAAGAAAAGGCAAGTTTCCTCTATACAGTAGGGTATATCTGTTTGCTTCGATTATATCTTTGGCGCTGACTCGCGACATAGATACACTAATGCGAATAATACAGAGAGCCGGGCGAATAATTTATGACTCGTCATCGGGCCCTTTATTTATTAGCGCCGATAACGTTATCGAGATTATTAATATATTATATTAATTCGAAAGTCGAGCACGAAGCTATATAAACTGGCTGCGTCGAAAGATATAAAATTTCGAGACTCTATTCTGGGAAAAAAAAAAGTTGGAAGATCAGCCGTAGAATACGACACCTCGGTGTATGGCTCGCATTGAAGTTCGCGTCGGGTAAACGTCTACAAGTGAGCGACAAAGCTTCCTTCTTTTCATCGCGCGAATGCTGGCTCTCTTGTCCTCGTGCTTGATTGACGCAAATGATCGCGTACCGAGAGAGCCTATAGGTATATATCTGTATTTATGTGTGTAGGAGAGATGCTTCTCGCTTCGTACGTTGACTCATAATAGCGCGCTTTTCTCGGTAAGGAAAAATTGATTGATAGAGCCGGTGTTTGCGGGAAACCGGTTAGGCAGCGATTGCGTGTTATAAACACTGTAGCTGGCACGACATTAACCGAGTTTGTTAACGTTAATCACACCATCCCGACCAATAAAACGAAAAGGTTCGCGACAAAGTTTCGAAATACCCGCAGATAACGGCAACAGGTATAAGCGCTTCCGATGATTACTAAAAATCTATCGATCTACTTATGTACAGTGTTGCGCAAAGTATGTACATACAAGACCATCGCGATAGTTCTTTATCGTCGGCCTGGACATCTCACCGCTGCGTGTAAAAAAAATGCGCCTGCGCCTTATCGAGAGCCGCTCGCTTATTATTCAAGAGCGTCGCTGCAAAAATCGTATATACACACTCATCGTACTCGTCGTCGTTAGTCATGAGACGCTGTGTTGCTGCGTATAATCGCGGAGCCACCGTAATTCATCATCCGTGTGGGAGAGGAAAGTCGCAGGGCTCTGACTTCTTTTTTTTTTTTTTTTTTTTTCTTAAAAACAATTATTTACTAGGTGTCATTATTATTTACTAGCGCTCTAAAAGTTAAACTATACGTAAAAAATATCGGAATTCCATCTCCTCCGTGTAACGAACACATCGGCGTTCGATGCTCCTTGACATTTGCCTGCACCTTTCCCTCGATCCCGCACATCAGCGACGAGCTCGTGCGCATACCGCGATCCGATTAAAGGAGCGCTGTGTACAGCGCTCGCCTTTTCTCGAACGTTCCATGCCGTGCTTGCGCCGCGCGCTTTTCATTTTTATTTTCTAGTCTGAACGATCGATTCCATAGCACGCGTTGATTTTATTCACCCAAAAATAAAGCGAAGACGGCGAGTTTGGGTTAATTCTTTATCGGAGAGAGATAACGATGCTACCGTATTATACACCTATACACAATCTGCCTGACCTTAATACATTATGGAATACGCACACCAGTTTTTGATTTATCATCGGTGAATTTACGATTGAATTCCGATAGCATCGCCTAGAATTACACACGACGGGCTAATAACGAGCGAAACAAAGCTACAGTTTTAATCGAACGGGAACGCCTATATACATGTATCGATCGTCCGTTCGCAATATCTCGTGAAAAATTGAGCAAGTCGAGCGTAAAAGGAGCCAAACGAGTGAAAATTATTATCGGGCTTGATCCAGCAGGCCGTAAAAGCCGATCGCCCGTTCTCCCCTCGAAAATATATATTCGTATATACCCACACGCAGCGAACTCGCTCGAGCATGAAAAAGAAAAGGTATGATCCAGAGCGACTTTTATCCACGTGCTTGACCGTGACCGTGAGGACTATATGTATATACTTAATACGCGTCAAGCTTCTTCTCGAGCCGTGAAACGGCGAAAAACCGAGTGCGGAGAGCTTGCGCAATGATCACACGCTGTGTGTCTCTCGCCGATTTTTGTTTATAATCGTATGCAATATTCCACCGGCTGATATAACGAACGACGCGAAGAGGAAAACAATGGCTTTGTCGCGCATTGTATAACCGGGGATTTTTTAATTGCAGCCGCAAAGTTCTGCCTGAATATTGATCAGAGCGCGCGGTTGATAGCCGCAAAACAAAACATCCGCTCGCGATGACAATGGCCGTTAAAAAGCAGACGACGACCTATACGCGCACAAAGGAAAGTGCAGCGAGAAATGAAGAGTTTCGCGGTCTTGTGATTTTCCTCCTCTCGAACGTGGCGAAGAAGCTTTCTAAAGATTTTCTCGGGATCGAGTAAGTACGGCTGATTCGCTCGGGCATTATTCCGTCGTTACGTGAAATTACATAATCCTTTGATGCCGCGCCGCGAATTAGCGACGTTGAATAGGGCTCGTTAACGAATATCTCCGCGATGTCGTATGTTCATGGCTCCCGGGGTACCCATTCACCTATTACAACGCGCGACATGAACGAGACTCGAACCAGACTCGACAAGACGCGCAGAATCGAGCGAATTTTTTTTTCGAGGTTAGGGATTTTTGTTGTTGACATGAGAATTTGCGTCGATCGGTAGTTTGCGAATAATCATCGGAGTGACCTCATCGAGACGACTAGTAAACACGATGAACAGATCAGAACCGAGAGAGAGAGAATGTTATCTTTGCGCAAAGTACCGAAATGATTCTAGTACAGCGCATAATCTAATCTGACCACGCTCTTTTTTCGTGAATTTTATTAAAACGAGCCAAGAGTTTACAAACATCGATGCGCACATGTGTACGAATACTCAGAACGAGGAAGGAAAATATTTTGCCGAAGGATGATCCATCGATTGTTTCTCCGCGTGAACCTTGAACTAACGTCACGTGTGTTTTCCATAAAAAAAAAAAATCCAGGCAAGCCAATAAAGCACATACCGGGTTACCGAACCACGCGGTACCCGATCGACGCTAGGTGTCGCTGCAGGCTTACCTCCGTGCTTGAGATCGGCAGCCTCGTCGATGGGTATGACCAGCAGTGGAAATACCCCGGACAATCCGACCATGGCACTTCCGAGCAGCGAGAAGAACCAGGGCTGGTACTCGAAGTAGTCGGCAAGGACGTTCCATGGTGCCCAGAGCTCATCGGCCGTCCACTCGTGCTCGAAGATGCCCGGTCGCGTGCAGTTGCTCAGACAACCGCTCGCCGCCATCTTCAGTCCTCTGTAGTGTCTGCTGCTGCCGCTACTGTACGTGTGTGTGTGTATACAACGCCGGACTGCTCTCGACGATAACAATGTACTTATTCGATCGCTCTTTTCTATTCCAGATTAGCGCTCCTCTTATCGGCGAGAATTTTCGCTGTTTTTATTTTTTCCTCCGAATCCAGTGCTGGTGCTAACGATTGACCGATCCGGAATCGGATGCTGGGCTGACGATGTCTCGTGCTGTCGAAGCTGCGACGAACATTGAGCCTCTCATTGATGACGATCTCCAAGTCTCGCAGCCCTTGTTCGAAAACGTCAGAGTTTAGGCCGTACAGGGCGCTGCTGCAGCTGACTCTCACAACAATAACACAAGGCCTCGCAGCTCTCGCTCTCCGACAATCTCGCGCGACGGATCGATCCGAAAAACTGGCACTGCGGGCAAAATCTCGGGCTATGCTCGGCCAAAAACAACAGCCGCACGAGGCGAGATAAGCTGCGGGTATAATCAGATGAAGAGGAAGAGAGAGAGAGAGAGAGAGAGAGAGGGTCTTTGAAGACGTGTGCGTAGCCGCGCGACGACTCGGCGACCGACTAGCCTACACTGAGGACTGAGTGCGGACGCTCGTGCGTTAAGCCTTCGGCGGCGAGGAGGCGATGAATTGCTAGCACGCCTCGCTTATTATTTCATCCCGTCGCTGGCCAGTCTGCTGCTGCCTGCCCCGAGTCCGCCTTCATGCAGACGGCACAAGAGCCAAAGAGAGAAAGAGAGATAAGAGGCCCTCCTTTTTTTTTCGCACGCGAGACTGATTACGACGCGCGGCACCTATGAGCTATATCTCTCGCTGTCCATTCAATCGTCCCGACCTTTTGTCTCTCGAGCCACTCTACAACGCACACACTGCCGTCCTCTTCGCTACTGTTGCTGATGCTGACTTAACCTCACTTTATACTCGCGCACTGCTCTCTATCTTTCTCTCGACCACTACTGCGTCGCGCTATAGGGGAATAAAGTGCGCACTATGGCGGCAGCGCGCTGCCTTTTATATTCTCTCGCACCGACGACGAGTCACTGTGTTCCGAGCGCGCGCGAGTGTGCGTGTATATAGCAGCGACGAAGACGAGACTATACAGCGCTCCTCGCTTGGAAAAAAGACAGACTCGGACCGAGGAGGCGATTTTCCGCGCAGTTCCCTGCGTTGCAACTCCGCTATACGGTTACACACTCCTGCTATGCTATGCAGAATCGATAGCGCGCCGACGCACTACGCTCAGTCGCTCGCAGCTGCTTCTTGGAATTTTTTTTTTAAATGCGCGCGCGCGTATTACGCTTTTAATAACTATTGCGACGCGCTTTTTTTTTTTTTTTTCGCTCTCCTAATGATACAAAGCATTGGGACGAAATTCTATTTTCGACCCGACCGACGCGACGAGTTCTAGGGAAATAATGCAATTGTGGAGTATATAGTGGCGCGACCTTTTGAAATTTCCTCGACTCGCGGTTATCTACGATACGCGGCTCTTTTTAATTAAAGACGCTATCGCGCCGATTTTTCTACTGTAAAGCGCTTTATTGTTATATAAGGAACTGATGATGGTACGAGTTTATAGCAAAGTTTGCCGATAATGTTTACAGTGCTCTGCGGATACACGCGCGGCTTGGGATTGCGTTGCGTTTCACAATGGGATTATTTATAAGAGGCCTGTCACACTCTGTGTGTGTGTGTGTGTGTGTGTAGATCGGCTATTGCAGGCTAGAAAGTTGCCGGTTTTTGTACTACGAACAATTCGATCGAAACCTGCACTATAAAAGAATTCGAGGATTTTTTTCTTCAAACAGATCGTGCGGAGATACAGACCCAGGCACAATCTAATCAATTTTTAAATTTATCGGGAGTATGTATTAATCGTGGCACTGAAATCTTATCGTCCAATTAGCGAAGAATTAATGAATGTTCAAATTATTTTTCAACGAGTTAGTAATTTTTGCCTCGTTTATATCAGCTGTTACAATATATACTGCACAGTTGTGCGATCGTTTTAAAAAAATATCTATATTCAGATCGAATGCATCGATATTATTTTGATTACATCTTCGCTGCCTTTTTCCTCCAAACGGTTTTTAATTTTCTTCCCGATAGTCTAAAGCGGTTAACCGAAGCGCAGAAAGCTACATTGATATTATATTGTTGCCGTATGCCGTTTTCTGCGACTCATCGCAATATAATCACGAGAAAACGCTTTTATCAATATACCGCGAATATTGCGTTCGAGAACGAAAAACCGATCTGAATTTACGCACGTGCAACGATCGTTGAAAAAATTCGACTCGTGGAATCGTATACCAACCGATGCAAGTATACTTTCGCCGCGACAAAACTGTATTTTTAGATGCATTATCGCCCGCTGGCTACTTTAGAATAATTCGCTAATTGTCATCCTCGACGAGATAATAATTATACATACTTTTACATAATACCGCGCGAGGCTTATACGTAATATCCCCAGAGATCCAAAGTACAAGTACACCAATCTCATCGCGATCTACCTCTATCATCGTACACGTATAGCCTGGCAGTTAAAGAATCTCGTAACGCTGCCTCAGCTATTTAGAAAATCGAAGCTAGAATTTGTCTATCCGCAAACAGATGTTCTGGCAAGAGATAGAGGAAAAAAAAAAACGAAACAGCATAGCTAACGCAGGCAAACGTCGCTCGAGTCTCCATCTCTGCGAAGCTACGCGAACGAGAGAGAGAGAGAGAGAGAGCCATCCACCCGCCGCCGAGTTAAACAGCGCGTTACACAACTTTAATTAATCGAGTTAGCGCGTGGCCACTTGCCAATTCGCACACACGCGCGGCCATGCACCGCAAAGCTATACTTCTCTCGCAGGGACCACAGTGGGGTGTACCCCTCGAAGATCGTCCCTTTTTTTTTCATCTCATCCGTGTCTCGACTGCCGCTGCTGCTACTTATCAGCTTTTAGCTGGGATTGCAAGTGTGTGTGTGTGTGTGTGTGCGCGCGCGCGTGTACCCCGGAGGAAGTACCATGTGGATGACAGTGCTCTAGAGCGACGACTTTATCGAGGAGGTGAATAAAATTCGATACGATTGATACGTAAGGTAAAACTGTCCGAAGGCTGAGTTGTGAGATACCTAACTGCTCCTCTTGCACGACTAGTTGTATCCCCCTCTGACAAAAAAAAAAAAAAGTCCGAGTTTGAATAACTATATGTCACACCCCCATGCGAATGAAACGCGAATACCGATGTGAAGCGGGGATGTCCGGAAGGTGGTGCAGCCATGCGAGGAAGTTTGGAAAAAATCGAAACAAAGTGCCGTTTCGACTTTTGAGACGGTTAAACCATCGAAGAGCCGAGGATTGAATTCGATCTCGAAGAAGAAGAAGAAGAAGAGAAAAAAAGCGCGTAGTGCAGCGAGGACCATCTCCCCAGTAAACATTGTTTTGATCGACATTGGCCGAATTGGCACGCTTCAATGCCAATAAAGACGAATTATTCACCAAGACTTTTTCTTCTTATGCCTCTCGCTGCTTCCTGAATCGCACTTTTAGTCTCCAGTCGCGCGACTCTTCTGCAGTGTATACATATATATGCATCGCGAGGAAACCTACTGCAACAGAGTGCGTTGTGATACTAATTGGAAATTCCAGGCTAACGCGATTATCGTTACGCGATGTGTGCATACCTTGTATACACGTATACGAATAACCCTGTCTGTGACCTCGTCGACCCTGTTGTAAAATACACGTATTTACCCGTTAAAGTCCGAAATCGAACGAGCTTTTGCGCACTGACGGCCAAGGCTTCGAGAGTATAACACGACACTTATATACGTATATCACGCGTGCTCTGATCTTGCCTTCTCACGGCAGATGTATCTCTGTTTTCTCTTTCTTTTCCAGATAATTATTAAGCTTTTAACGATCGTTCGCTAAGTCAGCAAGACTTTGCCGCACTATGTGATCAAGATCTCGAGATTCGTTATTTCGTATTCGCAACTGCAACGAGTAAACGAGGATCGTTAATTATGTTTAGGCGACTGAGGGACGAAGGAAGGTTATATAAAAATTTGTTTTCTTCTTTACACATGTATTACAATGATCAGCGATTATCATGTGGATTCAAATTTCTTTTCCGGCAACTCTCAACACCCATTGCGATTGTAGCAGCTTCTCCTTTGGGTAAATAAAATTTTCCACCATATTAATAGCATATAGAGAGCGATTCTGAGCCATCATCAATCTCACGCATTATCACCGCACACATTTTCCTTTGAAAATTCAGCGGCCCAGCCTCGTCGCACCTCGGAATCCCGGTAGGTATACACACGTTCGAACATTTCGCTCGAACAACGGACTAAGCGTCGTCGGTCGCTCCAGACTTGCGAAAACCCGGTCTATTTCGGGCGTCGCTCGAGCGCGGAGAATGTTCAGCGCTCTCTCTCTCTCTCTCTTTCTCTCTTATATGTTTCCGCAGCGATTTTTCTAGCTCCGCGACAGACGGAAAGAACGAGGGATGGCAGTTACGGAGCCGAGCCGAGACTCGTCGCTGCTTCTTTTTTCGTCTCTCCGAACGAGCCGCATCAGCTGACGATGACCGTGTAGGCCTCCCGCGACTCTTGTTTTTGATTTCAAAAGATATTCGCGCTAGGATGTTCCTAATCCGGTGTACAGTGTGACCGTGTACTGTGTGTAAACAACGCGAGCGAAACGTGACAGCAGTGAAAAAAAAAAAAAAAGAAAAAGAAAAAAGACGCGTGATGGACTGCGTCACCGTTGGCTCGCGAGGGGAAGCCTAGTAAATTAAAAAAAGCCGCGCTCGTTACGTCGGGGGCAGAGATGATGGATTCCACGCCACGGTAAAGGAGTTGATTTTCAAAAGCCGCGGCGAGAAGATCGCTCGCTTTTCTCACTCACTCTCTCGCTATTCCTCATAATCTCTCTCTCTCTCTCTCTCTCTCTCTCTCTCTCTGTGTGATGTTTACCTCTGTTAACCGCCTGACTTAAACGACACCGTCGCTTTCATCTCTGTGTGTACCTATTCTCACTCGAATAAAAAGCAATAACGAAAAACTCCCACTGTATTCTCATTTGTATTCCAACGCGGGGCATCGATCAACGATACCGACCGATACCATGGACGCGCGCAGAATGTCCAATTGGAACGTGCTGAGCCTCGAGGCGGCTCTGCAACAGCTGAACGGACCGCAGGACGAAGTGGAAAAGCTCGGAAGGAAATCGAATGCGGTGAGTGCGTTATCCTCTTATTCTCCATAACTGGGTTACGTGTATCGGACTCGTTTTCTACGCTCGTTTCATCTCGATGCGATAAAGCGCGAAAATTACATTACGCCCGGAATATCGACTCGCCGCTGATGTAAAGCCTGTCCGTGTGCATCCGAACAAGAGAGAGAGAGAGAGAGAGAGAGAGAGAGAGAGCGGCCCATCAGAATAAAAATAGCCTACGCTTTTCACCGCCTGAAATCTTGAAACGGAATTTTAAAAATGGACCGCTCCGCGTGTTTACCGAAGGGAAGCTGTATTTTTAAAGCCTCTCCGCGTTCGAACATCAGGCTGCGAGTAAACGAAAGCGTATATTAATCTTATTAATCGCGTCTTGGCAAGCGGATCCTCGGCGCCCAAGCCGATTTTTTATCGCGCCTAGAGAGAGAGAGAGAGAGAGAGCATCGATGCTCTATCCCTACTACGCACGTACGAAGACGCTTGCGCGCACACATTGTCGAAGCTATACGGAGTACAGGTTCGGCCCATTCTGGCCGCATGCCTGCCTTTATTTATAACTAATTAAAGACTGACTCAGTCGGCGGCGACGAAGCCTCGGGGTTGTACTCGCGCTATAGCAAGGGGTGAGTCGCAGCGCCGGCGGCGGCCGCAGTTCAAAGAGCGTCGGCACGTCCTATTGTTGTTGCCTTAGCTCTTCCTCTCTCTCTCTCTCTCTCACTCTCATTCTCTCTGTGTTGATTTTGATCGATAGTTCGCGAAGACGCGTTATTGCGCATAGTGCAGTGCGCGCGTCGCGGCGCGACGCCGATCGTCGCGTTAATAATAACGTGTGAGATCGAGGATGAACGTGTGGAATCAATTGAACGTCGAACACGCCACCAGCGCGATCTCGCGCGACGATCTGCAGGGTAGCATTAGGAAAAAGAAGATCACGGTAAAGTTATTGCCTGTATTTTTCCAGAGAGTCGAGTTTCCGATTTTTCTTTCATCCCAGTGTGGCTTGTATTTGTTTCCCTGGCGTTTTGGTATTTTTATTATTCCTGATCTGTGAGCCATCCAACGAATCGAGGGGCTATTGTTTTAGACACGTGCCAAATTTATGCCCGGATTAAGCCAAGTCGCGGGCTGCAGCATTATGATACAATGCTTATTAATACGCGGAGCAGCTCGTGACTGACGAATTGGCTATAGCTATTGAAGCGAATTTGAAACGCTTCGATCATATAAAGCGATAAATTTCTCGGGTTTATTTCTATATACTCCACTGCTATATACTGTTGCGGTGATTAATCGCGACACCTTTGCGGATTGAATTCGAGGGCGGTAAATCTCAGTCCAAAATTGCAGGGAAACTAATAATAGCAAAATCGAGAACTCAACCTATGGGGATGTATACGTAATTTTGAAAAACCTATAATTTTTACTTTGCAGCGGTGTCGAGTAATTATTTATCCCCGTAAAAGTATAAAAGCTGGAAAACTATCGCGGTTTTGTTAATATTCATGGGACACACAGTGAGTAATTTACGAGATCTACATTGACGCATCAGCTCATGTCAGCGCAGTAGGATACAATAGTAAAAATTTCATAATAGAATCGTTGTAATCCTGAACGATGTCGCGCAATAGCACAGGAAAGTTGCACAAAGCGTTATGACAGATTTACAACAGCCGATTAAAAACAAAAAGTTTTTGCGACCTTTACCTTAGAAGCGTCTATTTTTAGACCCGCTTTACTTCCTGCTATCGTTAAGCGACTAACTATTGAATCAGGTTGTAGTATCGGGATGTTTTGTGGTAAAAAGTCAATCGCGAACGGGATGAACAACGCCGGTATTACGCGCGTTTAAAATCATACTAGTGACCGATGTATACAAGAATACCGAAATTTCGATTATCCACGCAGACGATCAAGACGATTCCCCTGCGGCGTCGGGAAAAAAGCATCGAAACTTGAGTAATTGTAGAAAGTTGGGACTATTTATTCGTAATCCGCCGCATATGAAGATTAAATGCCGTCGATAAATTATAATCCCCGAAACGCGGCCAAAAATTTGTCTGGCGCGCTAGTCGCTTTTTGGCAGAGCGTCCGATGGGATTCGCCGAATAATGCAGATATCCGCGCCGTTCAAGAATCGTTCGATCGATTTTTTTTTTTTTTCTGAAACGAAATTTCGAAAACGGGGACGAGGACCACAACGTTATCGCGCGGTAAACCTCCGTATCAGCGTAAAAAAAAAAAAAAAAAAAAAAAACAACAAAAACGATCGAAAATATTTGTTCCGTCCGAAAAAAGCAACGCTGTCAATCAGTCGTCGATGTTAAACTCGTTGGGAATACGGAATTTCTCCGATTTAACGCCGCGGACCAGACGGACCGAGGGCTTGTTGCACCGGTGCATGTTTAATTTTAAGCCTGAACCGAGTCTCGCAGAGTGTATATTTAGTCTAGCTGCGCATGCGCGATCAGATGAAACACCGATGAATATCGTGACTTTGGGCCGAAATTCGCGCGAGCGAATATACAAAACTTGAGTGCGTTTTTTTCGGTCCAGAAACGATCGTAAAAGCCCGCGTGTCGAGGCGCGAGTGCAGGAGTCTCCGACTGGAAAAAAGTCATCCGCGAGAGTATAGGTGTCGAGTGTGCGTGTGTGCGTCGCGCGTGCGGTCGAGCCCTCTGCCTGCCAGCTAGCCATCACAGTACACACGGCCATTTTAGCTCGGCTCGAATCGTTGAGAAATTTTGTGAAAATCGCGAAAGATGGAGGGTCTCGACGTCTGGGGTCAGATTGCGGTGGAAACCTCGCAGATGTACGTCAGCGAGGGCGGCGTCATAAAGAGCCGATTCGCGAACACCGTAAGCGTCCGCATCATCCGCAGGCTTGATAATTTTCGAAAGCTCTCGTTTGACGCGCTCGTTTTTCATCTTTCAGACGATAGAGTCGCTGGATCCGAAGATTATCCTGCACGTATTCAGCTACCTGTCCCATCGGGAGATATGTCGCATGGCCAGGGTGTGCAAGAAGTGGCGCACGATCGCCTATGACAGCAAGCTCTGGTCGCACGTATCGCTGAGACCCGAGGTCAGCGGTCTCCACGTCAATTCGCTCGACACTCTGCTTCATCTGATAAGGTAAATAGAGCCGAACGGCGCCGGTGGAAGCGGGAAGGGCCCTCTTGGCAGGAATCGCGAGCGAGAAAGCTTCGATTCCTCTCAATCGTCGCCCGCCTCGCGAGACACGAGATAGATAGATAGAGAGAGAGAGAGAGAGAGAGAGAGATGACGCTGATAGAAAACGATATACTCGATTGCGACAGCGTGCGTTTCGGGGCGTCCCTGCGCTACATCGAACTGCCAATCGAGCTGATCACCCACACGGTCTTTCACGAGCTGTCGAACAAGTGCCCCAACCTGACGCACATGCTGCTCGACTTCTCCACGGCCATGCAGCTCCACGACTTCTCGGAGATGCAGGCCTTTCCCACGAAGCTCCAGTACCTCTGCATCTGTCTCTCGGGCGTCATCTTCATGGAGGGTTTCATGAGCAAGATCTACAACTTCATCAACGGCCTGAAGATCCTTCATCTCATAGGTTCGTTGATTCACTAGCGCGGTTATATCGCTGAGAGGCATTGACTCGACGCGCTTTCAGGAACTTACGAGAAGATCGAGGAGGAGGACGACGGCGAGCAGCTGTACGATGTGGTGAGCATCGCCAAGCTCAGGCCGGCCGTTCCTAACCTCAGGGTGATCAACTTCTACGGCATCAACTTCATCAGGGACGCCAACTTTGACGAGCTCTCCAATTGCATACAGCTCGAGTGCCTGGCCATCAACTTCTGCCCCAAGGTCACGGGCGAGAAGCTCAAGAACCTCGTCCAGAGATGCAGGCGGCTCAGGTGCCTCCTCATGCAGGGCACAAGTGAGTATAACGCGCGCGATCGTCTCCGTTGCGGTATAACACTCCTGGCTAAATTCGCGCAGGTCTCAGGAGCGAGTACTTGATGGAGATCGAGTGGGAGAAGGTCAACATCCAGGAGCTCGACATAACGGCGACGGATCTGTCGACCGAGTGCCTCGTCGACATGCTCAGTCGGATCCCGAGTCTGCGCTTCCTAAGCGCCGGACAGCTCAACGGCTTCAACGACAGCGTCCTCAAGGCCTGGACGGAGCAGGGCAACCCTCGCAACCTCGTAGCTCTCGACCTCGACAGCTCGGACAATCTCACGGACGACGCTCTGCACAAGTTCCTCTCGCGGCACGGACACCAGCTCTGGGCCATAGCCCTCTCGGGGATGCCCCACATCACCGACCAGCTCTGGCAGACCGTCCTGCCCATCTTGAACAACGCCAAGTAATCGTCTATCTATCTTCTTTCTCCTCAACTTTCGTCTATCGCGAGCTCACCTTCGCGCTCTCGCAGAATCATCGTGATGGGGACGCAGGAGAGGCTTGGCGTCAACATCCACGTGGACCAGCTGATGGACTGCATAGCCAATCACTGCCCGAACCTCGAGCGCCTCGAGCTGCGCTGGGACCCGGAGAATCTGAGATTCTCCGACAAAAGCCAAAAGGCCATCGACATTCTGAGAGTCAAGTGCACCAAGCTCAGGTGTCTGACGCTCAGGTGGGTCCACGTTCTTTTATATATTTAAAATTTTCCCGCTTCTTAATCGAATTTCCCCCATCACAGCGACGGCAGGTACTACGAGATCGTCAAGGCCAATTTCGAACGAGCCGACAGGACTACCGTCGTACGAACGACAACTTGTTGCCGAGTTTCCAACTACTACATGCTGCTCAACTACAAAGATCTCATCTTCAATTGATGTACGCGTTGCTGCCGATCGACGTGACGGGGAAACTCCGAAACAAACTATTTCCACGCGGTATTTCTTTTGTAAGCTCGACGATACATATATTGTACAGTATAATGCGCGTCTTCGTTAAATGTAAAAAAAAAGAAGCTTTGCGCAACGCTGTGAGAAAAGATGAAGGAGAGGCTGCCAGAAGCTGGCGCTGTCGTCTATTTGGCTCTGTCGCTTATATTATATTGTACTTGATTAAACTTGCGCGCGTATTCGCTGACGCGTTAATTCCCACGGCTTTGCATACACACGACAATTTGTAAAAAAAAAAAAGCATGTTCCGAATAAAAAAAGGTTATTTGTTATAACAGAGAGAATACACTCTATACGTGTCTCGAGATGTGCGTGTGTTTGAACTAATGTATTGTTATTAACACCAAAGAGTATATTTTTATAGATACGTATAAATATAGCTGTGTTTGAATAAATACCAGTACTCATAATCACCTTCGGGCGCACTTCTTCAACCGGTCTCGAACAACAACTACGCGCATTCGGCGACTCGTCGCGTCTTTTATATAAAGCGTTGATCGAAAAAATCGCTTTGTTTTCATCCGATCGCGAACTCCATATTACGATCCATCGCGATTCCTCACGTATACGATGCTGCAGCTCTTCCCTCTGTGATTTCGTCGCTCTCGATCGCATCGGACGTGGCGAATCTGGAAAAGTTAATTTTGAATAACATAAAAGGTAATCACAAACGAGTTATAAACAAAATTCACCGATAATCGACCCCTATAGGATATAAACTCGGCGAAATACCGATAAAGCCCGCGTAAGCTAATACAGCCCCGCGACGCACGATACGGATTGTGTGTGTGTGTGTAAGTAAGGGCTGTAGAAGTTTCCAAGGTGAGCTTTTGTTGTGACGCCGATATCTCGCGCGGGCGACAACTCTCCTCCCTACGCACACACTCGAACGCCGGTGACACGATGGGGGAAAAGCACCGAGTGGTACCGGGGATCAACACCTTCACTGGGAGAGAGAGAGAGAGAGAGAGAGGAGGTGTGTCCGGTGGCGCAGTGGTCAGCAGGCTATACCTCGCTAACCTGGATCGTCACGCGAGACTATACTATCGATTGCCGCGAGCGCGATAATTTATTCACGCGGGCTGTGGTTATAGGCTAGCCAGCTCTCGTGGGGGTGTGCGCGGAGAGAGGGTCGATCGCGCGGCCGGTCAGTAGTCGTCGCGCTGCTCTGCGGCCAGATAGTCTGCTACCGAGTGGCTGTGAGAGAAGGGAACCGGAAGTCCTGCGGCCTCATATATGGCCGATAACGAGGAAGAACTCGCCGAGAGGCGGATCAAGATCGTCTTGGTCGGCGATTCTGGTGCTGGAAAAGTGAGTTTTATAGTTATGATTGTTTGTTTTATACCTGGCTTGAGTTGTTTCCGCGTTGCTCGTAGTTTTTCGATTGCGCGAGAAATCGATCGAGTATACGTATAAACTATATCCGCAAGTGACGCGAAACGATTAGAGGTAACGAGAAACGGGAGAAAGAATTATGCGAGCGTTAACTTTGAAATAAAGGTCAAGAAAAAAATTAAGTGAATTTTCTCGAACTTGCGCAGACCAGCATAGCGTTGAAGTTCTGCAACGACGAGTTTTCGCGACAGTACAGCCCGACTGCAGGGATCGACTTCTTCCTCAAGAACCTCAGTCTGGGAATCTACAAGAACGTCAATCTTCACCTGTGGGACGTCAGCGGTCTCGCTCTTCGCGGCAATATGCTCGACAAATACGTTTACGAAGCCAACGTAAGTTCCAAAGTTGACGTGCAAAGTCTCCTTTCGTAGTATAAACATCGTGTCCCGCACCGCAGCCCCGATCGATACTTCCCGCGTAAATAGCGATAATCGCTATATACATCCTATGCACGTTAAAATTGAACGACACATTATATATATATACATAATTTTCTAGATAATACTGCTCGTCTACGACGTGACGAACAGCTCGAGTTTCGACATCCTCGAGGAATGGATCGCCGAAATCCGAGAGCTCAGCCAAGACGTCGACTCGATGCCGATGATGGCGATCGTGGGAAATAAATGCGATATGGAGCATCAGCGGACGGTTAAGAGAGAGAGATCGCATCGGTTCGCCGCTGAGAATGGCTTTCACTACCAGGACATGTCTGCTCGAACGGGGGAATCGGTATAAGGAATTCGTTGCCTTTTTTTTTTTTCGATTTATTATCGAGTATTAGAGAGCCGCCCACTGATTTAGGCTCGATTTTATTTTCAGGTCTCGCTCTGCATAGTGAATCTCGCGGCGAAAAGCCTGGGCGTACGTCTGACCAAGTCCGACCAGGATTTCCACAGGCCGATCGTCACCGCGGAAATCGGCGACTCGGTCGACATACCGATCGTGAAAAATCGAAAGATCGTCAAGCGACGACCTAACAAGAAGCAGATCACCATTCATCATTTTCGCCCGAATTTTCCCATGTCCAAATCGGCCGCCTGTTCCCTGCAGTAACATTCGCGTGTGAAATAAATTTGTGCAAGTGTCCGCAAAAATCGTTAAAAACTGACATTTACGCGCTTTTCGATGCGATAGGCCCGAAGCTTCAGTCATTGCCTCTAGTGCCTTATTACTATGCGTGAACGTCTACCATATACACGGGGCCAATAAGTGATTGTTACAAGGTACAAAAACACAACAGATTTTATACATAGTTTGATAAAAACAAGTTTAATATATGCATTGCTTAGTTCGTACAATAATGGTTATACATATTGTGTAATATAGAGAACGAACGACGGGTCGCAATGAAAATAGTATGTACATCGAGTCAGACGAATCAACGCAGTCTTAAGTAAATTTTTAACGTTACAATCGAATTGTACAGTTGATGTGCCTCAATCGAATCGATAATAAAATCAGGATTGTACATAAACGAATTGCGCATTTTGTTTTTACAATATAAAGTTCGTAAAAAGCAAAGCGTGCTTTGAAACCTTATTTTTATTACTTTTTATTTAACATTAAACGCTATAGTAGCATTATTCGCTTGTTTTTTCATTTTTTTCCTATAAAATTTTCTCGATACATCTTTGAAAGTCTTTTAATTGACATTATCAAAAGAAAATGTACTCGCATTATAGATTTATACATATTTCGTATAACGGCGCTGTTTTTGGCTAACTTATTTTTGAGTAAATCATTCTTAAAGTTTTCTTTTTGGAAGCATAATAATGTCGATAATTTATGTCATGTCATGAAATTCCACAACTCTTACCACCACTGAGTACTGATAGTAACCGTTTATTATCAAATACTTATACGCATGTTAATGTATGTACATGTGTCATGATGTCTATGTGTCTACGCTCTTACATAGTTAGTCTTTGCTACTGGACGGTGAAAAACTTTTACTCTCAAATGGTTTGCACTCCAACAAAATCTAAGCTCTACATATGCTCTACGCGCACCCTAAAGGCTAATTTGGCCCTACTGAACAAAAATTATTCGTTATAAGTCTGGAGGCTTAGTTAGTGGTCTCCTAGGCCATGAATCCCTCTCGAGTATTTTCTCTTTAGCATCCCATAAGGCCATGACTTTGTCGTTTAAAGGATACAAGTAAGTTTCCAACCATTCTTGAACCGTATAATTGGTATAAATTCCCTCCATCGCGCTTTTCATCTCCTTCTCGATGTAGATGATTTCCATTTTGTATCTGTCAAGCTCAGCCACTGCTCTCTCTACATGACTAGGATTTGAAAAAGCATACTTGATATTATACGGCTTCAACCAGCCCTTGAATGTACTATCCTGTTCCATCCTAGCGATTTCTTGGCACAATGAATGGAGGCGAAGTGTTGCAGAGTACACGGAAGCTCCAAAATAGTTACACTTTGTCCATCCATACTGCGGTTCTGGAAGACTTAAAGTAATTATACCATCACAGCTTAAAATTTCCATAATTTTTCGAGGTACTTCAACAGGAAAAGTGGTGTAATCCGAAGACTGCAGAACCATTAAATTGATTGCTAGCGATGGCAGTGCTGATGGTAATAGTTCACACAAAACACTAAAGTGATCATACCTCTGCCAGCCAGTGAGCATTACCCCTCGAAAGTGCAAATGCTTTGATTGTCTAGCAATAATCTCTAACCAACGTTGATGATTTTCCATGTGATAGGATATATCTGTATAATATCTATCAGGTGCTGTCGCACCTTTAAATGCAGTTGCCACCCAAACTGATTTCCAAACTATTGCATAATTTTCCCACAACTGATCAGTTAATGCAGATACAGGATCCGTTGTATATTTCCATACAACTGGTTCCACTAATTTATTTAAGCCTTTATCAATAATCTCCTGCGGATCTATTTCTCTAAATTCATCATCCCACATGAGAACTGTAAGATGGCGGTACTTGTTTTTAATGTAAGATGCTACAACGTGCACGTGATTAAGAAATAACTGCCTCTTAGTCCATTGATATCTTGACATTGCTTCTAAACATCTATTACACTCCCCTAACTGATAAACTTCGTCTGCCCCAATATGTAAATACTTTACGTGAGGATGCAGGGCAACAACTTGATCTATCATGTCGTAGATGAGATGTATAGTTTTATTGTACGTAGGGCATACAACTTGGGGATAACGGACAACTTCTCGATAATCAATATACTTTTTTAGCTTTAAAACAAATTCTAAGTGGCCAAAAGTTTGAATCAATGGGATAATAATGAGGTTGTTCTCTTTGGCTATTTCTTGTATTGCCATTATTTCACTCTTGGAGTAACAATTCTCAGCACTGATGCCGCCTAGGTCATCTTTAAACGGAAACATGTCTTCGTACTCTATGAGTACTCCCGTGGCTCCCAACTTCTTTATCAGTGGAAAGAGATACTTATAATAATTAATCACTGGAGGAGCACCTTTTAGATCTAGATGTACTATTTTATGCCCTTTATAAAGGGAGTTAATTTCATACGAACTTCTATCTACGTCGTTATCAAAATCTCCAAATCTATTATTAGATCTCAAATTACCCATCATTTGGGCCTCTAATTTCCGTCTTCTCAGAGCATCGTTCGGATTATCGGTAAAATCTTCATCGTCCAATTTAGCGTGTGGACGAAGCTTGGTCGACGAGACGTCCTCGACTTCGCTACTGAGTATGTGGTAGACAATGATTAATAAAGCAAACACAATCATTAAGATGATTGTCATTGACGTTCGGCCCTTCAGGCGCGTCATTTTGCTCGTCGATCACAACATTTTTTCTATCAAGAACAACGTTTTACGCACCTCGGCTTATTTGCTCAAAACACTTCGTTATCAATTACGTCAAAATTTAATGGCTACATTTTAAGCACTTGATATATCACTGATATACTCCAATGTATGTATACCTGCGTCAAAATACAATTATGATAAAGTTTTATCAAGCGAAACGTTGCAAGGTTGTAATGGTGTTGGTGTAACCTTTTTCGTTTACGTTATCGACGACTCTCTCGTAATAGTGCAGTAAATTCGTGTCCTGATTTTTCAATTTATAGATGTTTTTCTCGTAAACTGGACACGGCTTAATAGAGCTCCCCTGCAAACTGTTGATAATCAATGCACGGCTCAGGTAGGGTTAGGACTTCCCCCACCACTCGACAGCAGAACACACGTTATATGCCATCGTAGAGAATAGTAAACATAGCGGAGTACCTAATGTTGTTTTCTATTTAATTAATGAACAAGCGAATAACGATCAGCTGGAATAGAACGAAACTAGGTCGGGACTGCTTGCACGTAAGTGATGTACATGTAACTTTCGAAAAGCTGATTGAAATCCAATATTTCTTAAATGCATAATTAATAAGAACGAAGTTAGGTTAAATGTCTGTAAAAACACGCTTGTCGCGCACACGTGCGATTTTAAACGCGAACGTACTATGTGTACATACTTTACACCTTATACGAGAAATTAATTTGGAAGTATAGGTAGAGCATTTTGGTCTTTATGAAAATAAATGTACTTTTCAATTGACTGGGATCTAAATTTATGTCGATTTTATTATTTATTTACTGGTATAAAATTTATTTCAGAATGAAAGACTTCGAGCCCCCCGGGAGTCTTCTTTGTTATTGGGGAGATTTAAAGAAGCATCCTAAATGTGCTCATGGTTGGTAACTTTAATATTTATATAAATAAGTCTATTATCGTCGTTCAGTAAGAAAATATTTTTGTACTTGTAGGTCCTGCCCTGCTCTTTGGTCGAGAATACAATGGGGAAGTGAATAAATTTTATGCCTGTTCAGCGTGTAGGGATAGGAAACTCTGCTCATTTCATCTTGAGCATGGCAAAGAGCCTACCAAGTATCAAAAGCAAGCATGGGAACAAGAAAAGAAGAAAAACTTACCATCATACAATCACCAGAAGTTGTTCATCCAATACAATCAATTGTTGGGAGAAAATCCTGCAAAACGAGCGTATTGTCATACATGTGCCAGACTATTTTCAATCTCAGATAAGCATAAACATGATGAGCATGAAATAACAGAGAATCTGTCGGATCATCAGATGTCAAATCCATCAGAATTTTTGAAACCCTTAGATAATTCAAGGAAGGAAGCTCAGTATTTATTTTCAAAGAAGGCTGTAAATGACATCATAAATTTGTTGACTGACTTGAAAGCAGAGAGTGTTCTGTGCATTGGAGCTCCTAGGATACATGAGTTTATTACTCAAAACCTGGGAAGCAAAATGTCAAGCCTTTTATTGGACATTGACGGGAGGTTTGTAAGTATCTGACTTTTTGGATTTATACATTTTAATGTATTTTACGAATTTATCAACATCATTTATTTTATTGCAGCACAACTTCTTTGGGCCATTGAATTACTGTTGGTACAATTTATTTAACCATCATTTTTTCCAAGAAGATTCAGAAGATGTTTTTAAAGAATTTTTGACACAAAACAAGGGTAAAAATATGTACTTGGTGTGTGATCCACCTTTTGGTGGAAGAGTAGAACCAATCTCACAAACCATGAAGACTATTAGCGACTTGCATAAAAAACTAAACAAAATTACTGATGGTAAAAATGAATTAAAGATATTTTTCATTTTTCCCTACTTCATGGAATCTGTGATGAGAGAGAAATCTAATCCTCCAAATATCGGTGGAGGACTTAAAGATTTAAAAATGACTGATTATAAAGTTGCATATGATAATCATCCATTATTCGTATCAAAAGTCAATAATCAACAGCAGGGTTCACAAGTACGAATTTTCACAAATGTACCACTTAATTTGATCAAACTGCCAGAGTCTGACGGATACAAATACTGTAAAAGATGTGATAAATGGGTATCCGCAGAAAATAAGCATTGCAAAATTTGTCACAGTTGTACATCAAAAGATGGTAGACGATACAGGCATTGTAAAGCCTGCGAGCGTTGTGTCAAACCTACTTGGCAACATTGTAAAAAGTGTGACAGATGTGCTTTACCAAACCACAAGTGTGGACAGAAGCCAAAAATTGGAAGCTGCTACAAATGCAAAGAAATAGGTAAGAAATGACCGATAGATTACTTGGAGCTCTGCCTAATATTTTTTAATCAAATAAAATTTTTAAATAGGTCACACAGAGAAAGAATGTGCAGCAGTACAGCTTGAAAAATCTAAAGCTGTTTCAAAGAAGAGGAAAGGAAAAACTGAAAATAGCGACTCTCCAGCTAAAAAGCAGAAAATTGAAGCATTGGACAGTACTTCTGAAACAAAGAATAACAAAAGTAAACCAATAAAGAAAAAGAACAAAAAACTAAATTCTCCCGAAAAAGATAACAACAGAGTAAAGAAAGTGCCTTCTGATGCTAAACAAAATAAGAATAAGAACGTAAATGTTCTGGAATCTTCTGTAGTAAATTCTAATGACTCCAAAGAAACTAAAAAGACTGTAAAAATAAGTGGTGGTGCAAGTAATAAAGAACAACAGTTAGTTAAGAAAAGTAAAAAGTTGAGTAAGGTAAAGAAGGCAGTGCCAAGTGAAAATTCTGAAGATGCAAAAGAAAATACTAAAAAAAAGAAGAAAAATGAATCAAAAAAGAAAAAGATTGTAAAAAACTAATAGCAGTACAAATGTAAAATAATTTTTTTTTTTTTGTAAAAAGTACATTAATAAATAATGTAAGTTTTCCACATTCACGTATATTTATTCATTTATTTAATTGATTGTCAGTGTTATTTCTTGCGAAAAGGTGAATGGATGAATATGTCATGAAATTCAATGAATGGATGAGTATTTCCATAATCCTGAGAGTGCTCCATTGAGGAGTGTCTTTCTTGAAAAACCATCTGAATTCTTAATAATAGGATACAGGGAGTATAAATAGGTGAGAACTGAGGGTATCTTGGGCAGAAGATCCTCACACGTCAAGTGGTGCACATCTCCTTACTCCGTCACACACCAGTTTTGGCAAAATTCGCAATGTCAAAAGTAATCATAGTTCTCACTACATTAGTTTCCTTGAGTTACGGTTGTCTAATTACAAATTGCCCAAGAGGTGGAAAACGAGGGGACCCAACATTTTTACTCGAAAACATAGCCAGAGAAGTAAGTTTTAGACTGAATCAGTTTGTGGATAAAGTTCTTGTTGCTACAATTTTTCAAAAAATGTCTACAGTGTCCAGCATGTGGTAGGGAAGAGCAAGGTCGATGCTTTGGGCCTCACATCTGTTGCAGTCCAAGTATGGGCTGTCTAATTGGGACCCCAGAAACTCTTCGCTGCAGAAAAGAAAGCCTCTATTCAAGACCGTGCGTAGCTGGGTTTGCCATGTGCCAAGGAAATAGTGGCAGATGTGCTGCAAATGGAATTTGCTGCTCTCAAGGTAAAACTAGCGTTATAAACATGTTTGTTAAGCAAGAGAGGTATTTTTAACTTCCTAAATATTTTTAGAATCTTGCTTTATTGACTCGGCATGCAAACTGGTTGACGAAGCAGGCAATGACAGAAAAATTGGGGCAGAGTTTGGTGCATTTCTTTTGGAAAATGCAGGAACGAATGAGCACATTCTCTGATGATCCAAAATAATCACAATCACGAGACTAACCATATCAAAAATAGTGGTGCTTCAATATATAAATGAACCTGAGAAATATTACAAATAAACAATAATAATCTTAAACTAGAAAGAAACAAAAATAGCAATTGTCCAACAAGTAATAATCAATAAAAATTTGGTTAAACTTGCAATACACTTTGATTTTTCATTGAGAAATCCTTTTTCCTTTTCCTGAATATACTATTTATTATTCCACTTGCGTTTCATTATTAAAGTTTAATTATACACGTTTATCACAATTTTACTGTACTTTAACTTTATAACTTTATTATTATATTATTTTCTTACGTATTAGAAATAAATGAAGACTTGACAGTTGCGAATGGCCGTTGGTTTGTTTACGTTTGCCGCACCGGCACGCGGACGCATATATATATATATATATATATATAATTATTCCTTATTGAAATTCGCGGAAATTCGTAGAGCGGGAAATTTAAAGTTGCACGATACTTCTCGAAAAATAGTCTTAATTATAATTTAATAGCAAATAAATTATAAAGATCCCATTCTACGTTTAAATTCAGTAAATGATCAAAAAGATAAAAAGTTTTTTTATTCCAGTAAAGATATTGCACCAAATGACGAAGTCCAAGCCACGGTTACTTATTACGCAAGAATTCGAGAAAACTCACGAAAATTTGATAGCGCGTAGCCTTTAAAAATGGCTGCCTCCTTGTTGCAAACGGCGCGAAACGTCGCGAGGAAAAGACAGTTACCTTTTGCACAATTAGCCGTGTTCGCGCATTCCGGACGTTTCAACACACTAGGGCATTTTAGTGTACACGACCATAAAAATCGAAGTCAAGAAAAATCATTTCACAGATTCGTAACCTATGCGACGCTCTTTACCTCCGGGCTCTGTTACGCTCTTTACAATTTGGAGGATGAAAGGAGAAATATTTTACACAGCCTCAAGAATGTTCTTTTCCCGACTGTCGCAGCAAAAAGTACCCCAAGCGACGTTAATAACAACAGAAATAGGTACAATTTTATCGCCGACGTAGTGGAAGAAACTGCACCGTCGGTTGTGTACATTGAAATCAAAGATCAGAAAAGGTAAATTGATCAAGGGGGTTGATAATTTTTAATGATAGAGGAATGTTAATTCTATGCATATAGATTAAGCACTTTTTATGTAAAAACAGGTTGGACCTTTTCACAGGCAAGCCAGTCACTGCAAGCAATGGTTCGGGTTTCATCGTTAAAGAAGATGGATTAATCTTGACAAATGCTCACGTAGTGATTAACAAACCTAATTCCATTGTCAAGGTAAATGTAAGTTACCCAACCCATCCCATTATTCCTTTAATTCTCACTCCTCTTTTTGTTTTACTTAAAGTTGCAAGTTTTGGAAGGTAATGAAATAAAACTTCTCAGGTGCGGCTTCAAGATGGTAGTACTTACACAGGTATAGTTGAAGACATTGATGTCCAAAGTGATCTTGCCACAGTTCGTATCAACAAGGTGATGATATACATCAATTATACTTTATAAGCTTATTATTTGCAAGATCATAATTTATTTCTATCGTTTTCACAGACTAAGCTACCAGTGATGAAACTTGGTTCATCGGCAAAATTAAGACCAGGTGAATTTGTGGTTGCAATAGGTTCCCCACTGGCACTAAGCAATACGATAACAAGTGGTGTAGTCAGTAGTGTCAACAGGCAGAGTGAGGAATTGGGTCTGCACCATAAAAATATGGAATACATACAGACAGATGCCGCAATTACTGTAAGAATTATACACTTGCTAATGATCTCAATTTTTCATTTCATACATTGAATTATTCAAATTTTTATATTTTGTCTTTTTATTGCAGTTTGGAAACTCTGGTGGACCACTGGTAAATCTGGATGGTGAAGCCATTGGTATCAATGCAATGAAAGTGACGGCTGGAATTTCTTTTGCAATTCCCATAGATTATGCCAAAGACTTCCTTAAAAAAGCAGAAGAGCGCAAGAAAAATAAAGGTTTGTTGAACACAAAGATTTTCGAAGTATTTACTACTGGCTGGTAAAACTGATTTCTTCAATATCGATGTACTATGACACACGAAAAATTGCGTTTATCGTCAAACTCACAAGTGTAATTAATTTTCAAGGAGCAACTATGACTGGTGGAATGAGAGAATACGGCAGAAGAAGATACTTGGGAATAACGATGTTAACTCTCACCCCAGACATCATAAGCGACATGCAGCAGCAGGGAGGATTTGTACCCTCGATCATCAGGCATGGAGTTTTGATTTGGAGGGTGATGTTTGGATCTCCTGCCTATGTGTGAGTATTCGAACTAACATCAATAAAGCGATAAGTTTAGATTTATTTAAGAAATGTTATTTTATTAAACTTTGCAGTGGAGGCCTGAAACCGGGTGACGTTATAACGCACGTAAATGGAGAACCCATACAATCCTCCAACGACATTTACAAAGTTCTGGAGAAACCCGGCTCTATAACGGTTACGTTAATCAGAAGTGGAGTTGTCTTGCAGTTGGAAATTCAGCCTGAAGACACGTAGAGTGTGCTACTGTTAACTGTTGAACTATTTCGCGACGCAAGCCCGAACCGCAAGTATGAGCCGACTTTTAAATCGATTAATCAAATGAGCTAGCTAACTACTTTTTGCAAAGTTTGTCAAATAGCTAGATCAATTTTGCAATGACACGAACTGATGAATACCGAGATAAGACTTTCGAAAAGCCGATATTTTATACACTGTGATAAACAAATAAACAGATTTTATCCCAGACAAAAACAAGCTGTAGAGAGTCTTAATAACTTCTCTTCAAAAGAGCGGCTTTTGATGAAAATTGCCAACAGCGAAGCACGACGAACCTGCAGCAGCAGCTGACTCGTGCTAGAAATACAGCGAATTCCCGGGCACGTGTAACAAATAGCGCAATGCGCCCGCGGGTGTGGCCTATACGCTGCCGCTCTCGCTCTGTGTCTATACAACCATTATGCTTATGATGTTTACGACACGGGGGCGGCGGCGGCAGCACAGCGCGAGTATCTTCCTTCCTCTCTCGCTCTCTCTCTCTCTCTCTCTCTTCTGCTCGCATGCGTGGGTGTCTCTCGGTACATAGCAGAAGCAGCCGACCTCATCCTCGCGCGAATTTTTCTCGTGGATTTTACTGTCGCCGGACTCGAAGAATGCACAGACGCGCACACACCTACGGGGCGGCTCTCTCTCTCGAACACATCAGGAATGAAACATTTTACGCGCTCGGCACTGGTATGTGCGCTCGCGCGCTTGTTTGTGCGTTCGCTCGTTCCCGCGCGCAGCTTTTTCGCCTCCGCCGCCGCTTTGAAATTTATCTCGTCGTATAAACTGTTCCGCGCTTTATCGGGCCGTTATCTAACCGGGTTTAAGCGTTACGCGAGATCCCGAGAGCTGGATTCGGAGATTTGCGAGCGGCGGTCTTATTCGTTCGGGGTGCTTCTTCCTGTATGTATTTCACGTTTATCGACGAATCTCGTATATGAGGTTTTCCTTTTTCTTTTTATTTCGAGTCGAGAATGACTTTACTCGCGCGCAGTTTTAATTCGAACGGAGAGCAGCAGAGAACGAGTGCAAAAACTCGGGAAAAAGTTTGTTGACTCGGCCGCCTCTGTCGGAAACGAACTTTCGCCCGGTAGTCGGTCTGCGCTTCTGTAGAATTGCATCCGTTATGCCAGAGACGCAGCTAAAGATATTTTAAAGCGAAGCTCAAAGGGAAACTGAAAATCAACGTTTTAAGAAGCAAAGGCTGTTTGAAATTGCATTTCGGTAATTAGCGTATAACGTGTGTGCTTCACCTCCGTCGGAATTAAAACGAAGTTCGCTTAATTCACAAACAACAAAGATTCAGTAGCTGAAACGACGTCGTCTTTGGCAAACAGCTCCATTTCGAAATTGCTCGTGACGTTAGCTTGTACAGAGTAGCCCTAGAGCTTGCGCGCGAGTACAAACAAGAAGCCCGACTCAATTTCGCTAGTTTCCAGGGCCAGACGTACGCTTGATACTGACGATGATAAGGATTCGGAGAGTAATTACGCATCGAATTCCGGAGCTACTCTTTCAGCCCCATGGAATCCCAGCGACCACGACAACGAGATTAACGACGAGTACGGCGGCAAAGTCGCTGATAAGCCGCTATTTTCCCGAGCTTTATAAACGCGGAAGAGAGAGAGAGAGAGAGAGGGGGGAATGAACAAAGTCGGATTAAGCCGCGGAGCGGTGAATTAGAATAAAGAAGCGCCGAGGATTTTCGAACACCGAAGGGATAATCCGCGCTAGCGGAATAAACATCGGGGGCGTCTCTCTCTCTCTCGAGAGAGAGAGTGAACTGCATTGTTTGAAAACCGTTTTGATTTATGCTTCGCGGACCGTGACGGATGTGTGCGCGAAGAAGAATCTCGATGGGATTTCCGAATCGTGAGGTGAATTTCGGCTTGTATCAATTCGCTCTTTCAATACCGAATGAAACTCGCTGCGAGAGGCGCACTAAACGCCCACGAGCTACGAGTTAAGTCAAATTTAACTTTGAAACGCGTTTAAAATATCCCTCCAGCAGTACTACCGACTAGAGTGTATAAAATTTTCAAGCGCTATTTGACTTTTTCTATTCGCGCGCGGAGCAACTGTATCGGTCGCACTGCATCATCCCTATCTTTTCGCGTCGCGTAGGTATACGGAGAACAGGACGAGACGCGAGAGATAAGCTCAATTCATCACCGAGCGCGCATAGCGTAAACAGCTTTTTCACCCCCACGGAGAACATATTATCTAGTTATTTATACGTTACACAATGCGCTCGCGCGTCTCTATATTGAATATACATCTCGCTCGCGCACAGCGAGGTAGAGCGTGTGCAGGATCTCGTATTAAATTGATGCGCCGCTTTACTCTCGGACCGAAAGTTAATGCACCACTTGTTGAGGCATTGATAAATTGCTTCGTGGTCGATTGCTCGCAAGCGCGAACGTCGCTCTATATAGTTGCGAAGCTTTTATTGGACTTTGATGACAGTTTATGCGATGTCGAAGCGTATATGCATTAATATCGAGAGCTTCGTTTTAAATAGCCTATACCGAGCAAGACACCTCGCGGGATGTCTCTCAGCGGTTAGCCCGCGGCGTTAATAAATTTTCATTCGTTCGCGGCTAGCACGCACGTGCGGGCCCGCATCGTCGTACGTACATTTTCTGCTCCGCTAATTGCGGCATAATCGTGCAATCGGACGCGGAACCTATATATACCCACCCCCTCGTTTTTCGCGCGCATACGCCTGTGGGTATACGTAGCGGGGCGATGCACACATGGAAAACAGGAGCGCCGGACGAATTTTAATGCCTCTCTCTCTCTCGTTTGCATTTTCATTATACGCCCGACGAATAGAGCTTTCGACTGGGTTATATACGGTCAACTTTAATCGAGTATTCAGCTGAATTTCATTTTCGTCACTCGAAATATGAGCGGCTGTGTGTCTGTTTATTTTTAAAACGCGGAATTATGTAAAGGCTGCGCGTTTATCTCTCCCGTGGGAGTGTACAGGGCTTAAACTTTCCGGTTTTCGTTTCTTTATTGGCTCTAATTAGGGAAGTGAGTGGCGATAAACGTCTTACGATTTTCGTTTTTCTTTTCTCTACCTTCGGTTTGAAAATCATCCCGAGATGAGGCGCGACCCAGTTTGGCGTTTTCGAATTTAATTCGCATCTCGGCTTCTATAACTTTTTAATGGGATTTACGAGCGCGAAAATTTTAAATTCAAAACCGCGGCGTCGGATGGAAAATGTCGCCTCGGAGAGCCGTAAATTATTCGTAATTATACGAGACTCTTATGTTTATCGACATCGATACTCGCTCCCCGCGCGGCGGTTTTTTTTCACGGTAACTCTCGCGTTCCCAGCGGGTGGCTTATCAACATCGTCGAGAGAAGAAAAAAAACTAGTCGTTTCATCGCGCTCGAAGAAACAATCGATCGAGAAGGGAAAGTAATAGCGCAGTAGTCGTTAAAAGCCGATGCGCGCGGAAGAGGCAATAAAATTGTAAAGCTGCAAGCGCAAACTCGAGATTGCCTAATTTTATTTGCTCTCTCTCTCTCTCTCTCTCTCTTGTTGCTATCCCAAAGACGAGCGCCCGACACTTTGGAAATTTGAATATGTGCTGCAGCCGCGCTCCTGAATATTCATCGTTACAGCGTGTCTCTGTCTTTGTTCCTGGAAACCCCTGCGGGTATGTGCGCACGCGATGATGTTTTCGAACGAATGCGCTCTGATTATTGTTTATTCGCTGAATATTTCGGAAGTTTGCGGTCAGCCCTGATTACGATCTTTACGCGCTCGCGAATCATTATCAATCGGTGTATTAATTTTAAACAGTAACAGGACGCATCGCTGAAATTCCAGATGAAAAAATATACGGAGCTACGCGTGATTTATTCGCCGTCGAAAAATTCGGCCGGCGTATATCGCCTTACCGGGTCGCGTCGTAATTGCACTTCTGGTGCTTCGAATCCAGCATTTTCGAATTACAGCTGTCCGCCGTTAAACGATCGCATTTCGAACATCCCCTCGGTGTTTACAGCAAACGCAAACGTTTACAACCTCATCCCCGACGAGCTCGCGAAACAATATCATTTCGAAGCGCCTCGACGCAATTGCCCGGCGGGCCCGGAATCGAGTAAACGAGTATATAGGTAGCTCGCATAGGAGGTGGGAGGAGTCGCGCGTGACGTCGTGCGCGCACCTTCACCGCCAATTTCACTGCACTTGGCTGCGGCTTTTCAAGGCCCGCTGAGAGAGAGAGAGAGAGAGAGAGAGAGAGAACCGGAGCTCTCGTAAAACAGAGCGTCGATTCGCGCGATGGGCCTTTTATATATATATATATATATCCTATATACAGCGGGGAGTGAGAGGGAGTGGGCCCCGCGCCAGCTGTATTTCATCCGATGCCGGGGGAGCATCGAACGACCTTGGTGACGTAAAAATGCCCCGGCTCGCTGCAGGATGTCGGGAAAACGAGCAATTAATGCGCCGAAGATTGTTGTTGTTATACCGGTTATTTATTTTTCTGCTTCGTCTCTGTTTTCGTACGACGGACGGTTAGAAAATATTTTACAATCGGAATTGAATACAGCGAGTGTTATTACTGCGCGGCTATTCGTTATTCCTTCGCAAGGTCGTCGTCGCTGGCGTATAAAAATGAATATCAAAAGCCAGCGCAAGAATGGCATTTCATCTCGGAGATCGCTCGTTACGCATGCGCCGTTATGAGGTAACAGTGTTACACTCCGACGTTCGGACAATTCGATGTATACGAAATATCGTTTGGGAAATTGTGGAACTGCTCTAATTAGAACTATATGCACGATTGCCATGGAAACATAATATGCTTACATCATCATAGTGCGGACGCGCGCGCGCGAGTTAGAGATGAGCTCGAGAGATTAGCCGCGGCGGCTGCAGAGTTAAATAACTCGAGAATACAGCTTTGACACGCAACGCTATATACTGGCCATTTCGAGTATCGATCCGAATATTGAGATCTCTGCCTTCATTCCATATTCATGCTGTTTCATTTTCCTCTTCGACATAACGCTTTTCACGATCATTATCGAAGATTTGAATAGTTAACGAGCGCTCGGAAATCTCTCTGAATGCATTGCGCAACCACGGGTTATCGAGGAAATTTTTCCACCTATCAACCTTCCCTATTTGTTTATCGGATTAACGTATTTGCTATGCGAAAACAAATACGTATCAGGAAGAGTATAGAGACGGATCGATCGGCGGATAAACCGATCCGATCCGATATAGTTTCCGTTTAAAATAAAGTCATATCCAACGCGGATGCCCCGGGGCTACGTTTTTTTTTTTTTTTTTTTCGTGCGAAAGAGCAACGCCCGAATTCGCGCTTCCGCGTACGTATTCACAACGGGCGAAAAATTAAGTAGACAGCGGTCGAGTTTGATTAGACGACTAAAATTTTATCACTCTCTTTCCCGCGCCCGAAAGAAGCTGGTATAATTAGAGCGTTGAAGTTCAAAAAAAAAAAAGCTCCCTCGAATTCTTTTCGGGCCTAACTCCAATAGTGGTCAACGAGGAAAACCGTCGCAGTGTCGTAGTTTATTTTGGCCGCTGCGATTGATAAAGATTAACAGGTTTTAGCGTGCGAGGTCGCTGCGCGAATTATCCTGTAGCGGGAGCGAGTACTCGTTCTGTATATTATAAGGTTTCCGGGCGCCTTTCGAATACACATTGCTTCGATGTAGAAAAAATGTAGCAGCGGCCATTGTGCGCTGGTTTTTTTTTTCCGCTGCTTCGTGTCGTCGTGATTTTGATTTGTCGTCGCGAGGGAGACGCTCTAGAATTGAATAATCGAACGAACGCGGGCGTTCGCGACAGCCGAAATTTTCAATGTCGCCTTTTTTAGACTTCGGGACGCGAACAAACCTGTAAATCGAAGCGATCCCAAGGTCCGAAGACGCGTATCGCTTATATTGCATACATCTGATCCCTCGATTGAGAAATACGTCAGTGACGCCCAATGACACGCTCGTGTAGTACGATTGCATTATACCGGAGAAAAGCCAAAGTAGGATATTTATCGCGCGATAAAGTATACAATTAAGAATAATCCTCAGCTCGAAAACGTCTCAATCTTATCTCTCCGAGCAAAGACACATCCGCCGCAGAGAGACGTATCAGCCTCTCTCGAGGAAACAATACCGAAGTGACACTCGGTCGCGTTTACAAATCCCGCCCGGCATATCCATCTCGCCGCGCTGTACACATCATCTCGTTATAATGCATAATATTACGTGCGCTCGGCTGGCTCGGCAGCCAGACAGAGACAGTTTCGCCTCTCGTAACGCCGGTATTTTACCTTGCGCAATATCCAAACGGTACAAATCCCTGCGGCCGATCGACGTTGAAGCGAGACCCTTTTTCCATAAGCCCGAGGAATAGGAACGAGTGTGGAGACGCAATCGTACATAGGCGCGGTTTCGTCATCCGCTGCTGTTGGAAAATCATAAACAAACGATGAGAGAAGACAAATATACGAGCGTCGGGAGGATACGAGAGAGAGAGACGCAAAAAAGCTCTCGAGGCGATCGGGATATTAAGGCAGGGCGGAGAGCGAGAGAAAGAGGCGAGAGAGTGAGCGGAATTCGGTTGTCCTTCGCCGGATGAACCTGCCGCGCGGCTGGTAGCGCGCTCGGTTCCTGGTCGCGCGGCCGAGCTATAAAAGTCAAAAGCCGCCCGTTGGACCTCGCACTTCGAGCACGCAGCTACAAGCAGCAGCAACATGATCTCCCTCGTGAGTATCGGTCCGCTGCAGCCCCGACACCTTTGTCTCCAGTCTCTCTCTCTCTAACCGCTCGTTTCTTGCAGGCACTCGTCCCTCTGCTGGTCGCCTCGGCGCTGGCCGGCGACATCGTCGCCCATTCGTACGAGCCGCTGCCCCAGTACACCCAGGAGTCGAACTCGGCGACCGGCGAGTACGGCTACAGCTACTCCGGCGGCCCGTCCTCCAAGACTGAGTTCCGCGCCCTCGACGGCACGACCACCGGCGCCTACAGCTACGTCGACGCCCACGGCATCCTCCAGACCGTCAACTACATCGCCGACGAGTTTGGCTTCCGAGCCGCCGGCACCAACATCCCCGTCGACGGACAAGTACCCCTCGACGCTCCCGACGTAGCCGCCGTCAAGGCCGCCCATCTGGCCGAGCACTCGCGCGCCACCCTCGCCGCCCTCAGCCACCAGAGGAAGAAGCGCGGCATCGCCTACGCCGCCCCGGCCATCATCCCCGTGGCCCACGCCGCCCTGCCCATCGCCACCAGCAGCCAGTCCCGCTTCCAGGTGCACAGCGGTGCCAAGATCATCTCCCAGCACCTGCTCTACCGCAAGAAGCGCGGAATCGCCGCTTACGCCGCCCCGCTGCCCGCCAGCTCAGCCAAGATCTACGAGGAGTTTGCCAGCCGCCCGAGCTTCTTCGCCGCCAAGGCCGCTCCTCTGGCTTACGCCGTCGCCCCGGCTCCCCTCGCCTACGCCGCAGCTCCGGCCCCGATCATCAAGACCGTGACCCAGCACCTGCCCCTGGCCACCAGCAGCCAGTCGCGCTTCCAGGTGCACAACGGAGCCAAGATCATCGAGGAGATCTCGACCCCGATCGCCGCCGCCCCGGCCATCGTTGAGGCCAAGGCCGTCCCCGTCTTCGAGTCGCTTCCTCTGGCCACCTCGAACCAGGCCCGCTTCCAGATCCACAACGGCGCCAAGATCATCCAGGAGTTCCAGCAGCCCCTCTACGCCGAGGCCATCCTGCCCGGCAAGCCAGCCTACCTGCCCAACGAGTTTGCCCCGGCTGGACCCGCGCCCGCTCCGATCGCCCCCGCCAACGAGGCCGTCAGTTCCGAGAACGACGCCATCTCCGTCGAGAGCGCCTAAGCTCGCCCCATAATCCCGTAATCGTTCTTGTCACCGCTAACAGTCCCAGTCGCGAGGACTCTCGAAGCGGAGTTGTTGCCTTCGCGACAACTCCGACTTTTCGACGGTCCCGCGAGCGCAACGGAGACTCCGTCGGCGCCGAGCTGCCGCAGAGGCTCCCAGCATGTGTATGTTCATTGTTTCTTCGTTGTTAACGTCAACAGTACAACTCTTCTTCTTTTTTTTTTTTTTTTTCTACAAATATGTACGCGCACGGTGGCCGCGTTGTGCTGGCCAGCGCGCGCAGTGATATAAATAAAAAACAAAAACATATTTAAACCGCCTTCGGTATTCTCACGTTCTTCCCTCGCTCACTCGAAGTACAGTTTCAAATGACAATTTGTCGGAGATTGAATTTCGAATGCAACCGAAAATTATACCGGGCGGAAATTGCACGCAGCGCCGTAAAGTTATATCTCTTTCCCGTTACTCTTCGCCGTAGCTGTCACAGCGCCTCTTCCCGAGACTTCGCGGTTGCGTATCAGCATATTTTCGAAATGGAGCCATCAGCCACCGCTGATTAAAATTAAAGTTTAGCTCACTCGCTCGGGAATCCAATCGCGTCCGTATAGTAAATTTACGTTACGGCATATATTGGCTTTGTTACGATTACGCGCGAGAACTTTTACGAGCCGCGGCTTCCCGTTCCATTCTTCCAAGGCAGATAATCTCAGATAATCTCGGCGGCCCTGTAATGATCGGCGATGTGCTCTCACCCTTTGCTTCTTGATACGCGAGAACGATGGAGTCAATTAAGCGTGAAAAAGTTCTCTCTCTCTCTCTCTCTCGAGGAGCGCACAGCATCAACCTGCTACGAGCGAGTCTCACGCCCTCCCGAGCGTGACTCCCATAACTCAGAGTCACGGCGCGCGCGTGTACCTACCTGCACCGCAAAGTCTCTCTTTCTCTCTCTCTCTCGAAACGCACTCCACTACGTCAGACGTCACTCGAATCGATATTTCCCGCTTCCGCTGCATACGTCACGCTCGTCCGACGTCATTCGCCCACTGTACGACACGTGTGTGTACTAGCCGCGTTACGAGTCGTCGAGTATTAATCGACGCTCGACTGCGGTAATTGCGCTTCGTTAGAATCTTGACGACTAGGCGATCAGCGCGCGTGAATCCGCACCTTATACACTCGCAGAGCCGAGCGCAACAAGTGCGGCTATTTCGGAAATACAGAACGAGAGCGCAAAAAAGCTCGCTCGATAAATCCGTGTCCAGTAGTGGAATCCGAATTCCGTGAAATTCATGAGATCCTCGCGCCTGTCACGGTAAATCAGTCGCAGAAATGTGTAGCGGCGGACGGTGAATTTATTACCGCGTCTCCTATCAGACTATATATACTCTCTCGGCGTATATACGAAGGATAAGAGCGGAGCGCATATATAGAGAGCTACGCGATTAGATTTACAGAAGGGGGTGGTAGTATCGCAGCGAAGCCGAGGCATAAAGCACTCGCTCGCTATACGCGAGTAAAGCAAGGATCTTTTGTTCTTCCGCGATCTCCTGGTTTTCGCCGCAGAGCCGAGTTATGCGCTCGGATGCTTCTTCTCCTGCTTCTTCTTCTTCTTCTTCTTCTTCTTCCTTAGCCGTTCCTCGTTCGCTGCTCCGGTGCTGCTGAAAAGACGCGGAGAGATCTCGCGTGGGCGGCTATAACGTATGGCTATGCTGCCGTGCGCGGACGGGAATCTAACGCTGGGGTTGAAACCGACGGGATGGAAAGATTGGATGTGCATCTCGTTCCCCGCGCTGAGCTTCTTCCCCCCCCCCCCTCTCTCTCTCTCTCTGTCTGTTTATCCGACTAATCGAGTTCATCTTTTTACCGCGAGCGAAAACAGCGACGAGAGGAATCGTGTAATAAAAACGAAGGGTATGTAGGACAAACGTCGTAACGGTTATATATATATATATATATATATATTTACGGAAATCAGAACGCACTCGACTAATTCTCATTCGCGCTTTAGCAAAAAGTCCGAGAGAGAGAGAGAGAGAGAGAGACGAAAGAACCTCGCGGCGGCGATAAAATATGACGAGTGCGCGCGAGGGTGAAACGTAAGTAAGAGCCTCGTAAAAGCCAGGGCCTCTTATGCGCGTCTCCGCATACCTCCTGTACTTCTATATCTCTTCTGCCGTGCTTACTCTCCGCGCCGCGAGAGAGTGAGAAAAGGGGGGCAAAAAGGCCCGCCGCCGACAGAACGTTGCTCCCTCTCGCTATATAGTTCGTTTACTCGGCAGCACCGGCTCTTCCTGCCGATAATGCAACCGGGCCTCGTTCTCTTATCGCTGCGCGCTCCGCGACTTCACCGCGCACAATGGGCTTTATTAAAGCGATCGATGCTACCGCTGCACACTCGCGAGCTTCCTTTTTTTTTGTTTTTTTCCAATTTATATCAACAGGTTGCCTCCGTACGCGCCCGGAAGAGATTCCTCGCTGTGTATTTAAGTTATTCGAGCAAAAAAGCGCGTAATTAAAACTGCGGCCGATACGTACGTCGACATCTTTATTCCAGGCTTTCCGCAATTACATAGCTGACTTACAGCCCAAAGAAGAGCGCAAAAACAAAGGGGAAAGGTTCGGCGTTCGATAAGCAAACAGCGACGATGTCGAGCTGCAAAAATTGAAATGATCGACTCACCCATTACGCGCGTATCCGATATCGCGCTTTACGTATACGGTTTATAAACATATGCCCTATTCTCGTTGTCATCTAGCCGATCGACTTCTCCGAGAGCTTTCTTGAATTACAAAGTTAAGAGCCAGCGCCTGCTGAGTGCTGCTCGCGCTCTATTTACTCCTACCGTAGAGTTCGATATTCGTCAAAGTCGGCCTGGAATTTCAACGACGTTAAATTTCAAGCGTATCGAAATAGATCGATCATAATTTTAAGATGCCGAGCGCGTGGATCGATCACCCAAAGCGGCCGAAAATAAAGGCGGCCTTCGGTCTTTTTTTTTTTTTTTTTTTTTTTTTTTTCAAAAGTATATAGATTCGCGAGCTGCTCTTACTCCCTTGGTTTTTTTCTCGTTCGCGCACATTATTGAGCGCGCGAAAGGAGCATCGGCCATAAATTCCACTTCGCTCTCGCACGTGTACCTCCGAGCATTAAGCGCAAAGAGGAATCGAAGTGATTATATAAATCGAGGTTATTAGCGCTGTAGCACGCGTATAAATAATAAAGGAAGAGACACTCGCGCGCCGAGTGAAAACGCGTTCGAATTTATCCACAGCCGCGCCCTTTTCCGAAGTCGTTTTTCTTTCGCGAAGAACTTTTTTTTTCTTCGCGCACATCCGTTCGAATACGGATGCTGTCAGCGTCGGATCCAAAAGCGACACAATGGAGTAAGCTGCGCGCATAAATTATGAAAAAAGACACTTTCGTTCCAAGGCCTCGTCGACACCTATATAGACCTACGCGGAGAAAATAAAATTACCCCCACCTACACAGCTGCATAGCCGTCGTCGTGGTCGAACGAGAAAATTGATAAGAGCTGTGTATAGAGAAGGAGAAAAAGCAATTAAAGTAAACACGCTTAATACGCGGGCAATTTGTCTTATTTTCTCGTCTCTCTCTCTCTCTCTCTCTCTCTCTCTCCTTTTCGTGCCAATGTCGCGCGTCCAACGCGTATATATGCACACCCACGCCGCGCATTGTTCGACGGCGATTTGCCATGGATCGGAATGAAACTGACTGATGTGTATCCTATATACTCCTTTTTTTTCTCTCTCTCTCTCGCTGCAGCTTATGCGTTTAATGGGCTTCATTATCTCGCGCTCGCGATTTATATAACCGACTATATATACTGCCGTTTAATTTACTTATACAATAGACCAGTCGGCTTACGCAATCGATATACTCGCGAATATACAACTATACGTGAGAGAATTGCGAGAAATTATATATGCGCCCTTTGAAACGGGATTTCGAAGCTCTCGAAACTATAGCGGCTTTGATCAGCGGCGAGTCGACGTAACAGGATAAGAAAGCGAGCGGCGGCTCGATTACGGAAAAACTGGACACTTTTTTCCCGCCGCGTCACTCGCACTCTCGTCCGGTTCTTTTGCGGCCTGCGCCTGACGCTTTATCTACCTCTTCCTTTTGTCCCTATCCCCGCAGAGCAATAACGTAACAAGCGACAACGAGACCGATTGAATTCTATCCAATTAATCAGTCAGCTATCGCTTTTGCGAGTCGTATTATACTCCTAGTATATTCGCAAAGTTGGCAATTAAAAATTTGCGCGAAGCTCGTCTGATGATCAAACGCTGCGTTCCCTTGTTTACCGTCTATACATTCAATTCGCACGCTACTAAAATTTGCCGCGCGCAAACGCGTGGGCGTAGCAATTTCGCGGCAAGTTTTAATTCGATTGAAAAACCCGCCGTGCCCAATCAACGTCTCAATTTGCGCGCGAAAGACGTAAAAGCTCCGCGGCGGGATTTCCTCGGGAATTACGCTACAATCGATAAAGGTATCCCTTACGTTTATCCGCGTCGAACTTACGCCGCGCGAAATTCAAATAGACTACTCGCTGTTTTTGCGGAAACTCGAGCGAGGGCTCTGCGATACTCGGATTCTGGAATTTCGGCTGGAGTTGGCAACGCGAGACTGTATATACGCGCTCGCGTAACCGTATATCAGCGAGCGCGAGGTAATTTTCGCTAAATTTTAATTCCGGCTCTATAGACTCGCGGTTAATCGAGTGGGTAAACAGAATTAACATGCGTGGATTAACGCGGCGCAAAGCTCTCGGGGTATGGGAGAGAAAAATCGATGAGCTTGCGACGCGCATGATAAGCGCTATCGTCGGATTAATAAAAAAAAAACTACGATTCACGCGCTGCAGCGACGAGTGTATAATGGGCATATCTTTCGCCCCGGTAAACGAGCGCTAATCGAGGATTAACGACCTAACGGGGGATAGGCTGCATTATCTCGGAAAGAAAGACGAGCGTGTAACGTGTCCTCTATCGCGAGCGCGTATCAACAGGCAGGTATATATATATAATAACACGAAAAACAATGCTCGGCCGCATACGCACCGCAGCCAATAAAGCGTGATTTATCTGCGTGGAAATCGAGCGCGCGGTGATTTGTGGCCGAGTGCTGCATCGCCGTGGGACTCATCTCTCTCTCTCTCCTACCTCTTGGGCCGCGTGCATAGGCGCGCGTAAAGGGCCAGTACGGGAGGAGAGTGGGAGCATCTGCCGCTATATAAGTGCGCCCGGCGCCGGCCTAACGCTTCTCTATACTGCAAGCGGTCAACTCCGCAGTCGTCGGATAGTTTTCTCTTCGCGAGCTAGTGTCCTTCCTTCTGTAATCCCGGAAAAACATGGTCAATGTGAGTTTTCTTTAATTTTCGCTTCGGTTTATCATAGAGAGAGAGAGAGAGAAAGAGAGGGTAGACCGATTTCGCAATACGCGCGCGAAGCTTACGAAAGTTCGATCAGCGCGATCGTGGCGTAAAAACGAATAAGCTTCCCTCGTAATGGGATATCTCGGCAAGCGAAGTATGTGCTTGACGTTCAATTTTCCGCTGTTGAAGATGACGCGCTGGTTTATTACTCGCAGCTTCTACGTCGTATTTCTCGAAAGTTTTCGGCTTCGCAGCCTAGTTTCTTCCCTCGACAGCTCCGCGTAATAAGCAAATAATAATCGTAAACAATCCTCTCTCTCTCTCTCTCACTCTCGGCGATAAGTACGAGCAATTTTCATAATTGGCCGAGTTGGCCCATAAATCGCGCGCGGTCGTAAAGCAAATCTCAGTGGAACATCGATAATCCTTCCAGCAGTCGACAAAGAGGTTCCTGCTGCTGCTGCTGCTGGCGGAGACTGTACTCTGCGCACCGCAGGACAGCTGGAGGAAATCCAAGGCGACGACGCAGTACCACACGCAGAACTCGGTGAACGGCGCCTACCAGTACGGCTACACCGGGCCCCATCACGCAAAGTCCGAGTCCAGCTTCAACGGCGTCACTCGAGGCGGTGAGTGCGCGCTCGTCTCGTGTATTACGTCTCGCCCACACGCTTGCGGGGGTGTCTCTATACACGAGCGCCGATGCGAATTATTCAGCGTAAATAAATGCAATTATTATGCAAAGCAACGAGGGCGCTATTTTTATCGGCCGATTCCGACCAACTCGATTCCCGCCAAGACGCGAGCGCCGGAGCGATTCAATTAGGCCAATCAAGTGTACTCGCTAATTGTACATCCCCGCCACGCACGCACACACACACACACTCGCGCGAGGATTATAAGGAGTAGCGCGTGCTATAGCTGCGGGAAATTAGTTGGGCAATGCTACAATGTAGTCAATTAACGCGCATACTAATGCCCGGCTGGATATGAGAAAGCCGCCGTAATTGGTGCGATGCTTTGAGCTGCTGCTGATGATTATGATCACCGAGCGAGAGAGAGAGAGAGAGAGAGAGAGAGAGAGAGAGAGAGAGAGAAGCGACGTGTCATCGATCGACGCCTCGTCCTACTCCTACATTGCTCGTCGATCCGAGGCTATTTATATCCGCTCCTCTCAGCTCTTTTATTCCGATTTCGCGTAATGGAGATGCGAGCTTTAATAGCTCCTTCGTTACCCCTGTACCCGGAGATTACCGCCAGTTTTTTTCCGGGAAGGGACGGCTATCACTTCCACTACAGGTTGTTGTGCACTCGTAATTCCATTCCGCGTAATTCAATTAAAAGCCAGCGTTTCCAATCAACGAATACTGAATTTTCAGCGAAAAATATAATCGAATATAATGTATTTGCCCCGCAGGATACTCCTACATCGACGCCAACGGCCTCATGCAGACGGTCTCTTACACCGCCGACGCGGAGAACGGCTTCCGGGTGCACGCGAGCAACCTGCCCAATCCCAAGGTCCTGAACCCGGTCCAGGACACGCCTGAGGTCGCCCTGGCCAAGAAGCGTCACCTCGAGCAGTTGCGCAGGGCCGAGTCCTACTCGTGGCAGCAGCCGCAGGAGGACTACGACTACCAGCCGAGGTCCCAGCAGCGACAGCGCAACCCCTACCTCCTGTCCCCGGAGGAGGCCCGCAGTATCCCGGCGCCACGTCCCAGCAACGCCATCGTCCAGGACGACGAGCAGGACAACGGTTTTCCGCGTCGACTCGTCAAGTACACGGTGATACCGCAGCTCTACGCCATGCCGTTGATCCACAGCTCGATGAGGCACACCCAGGACTCGCTGGGCCGGTACGAGTACAGCTACACCGGAGACACCAGCGCCAAGACCGAGTCCCGATCCTTGGACGGAACGACCCGGGGCGCATACAGCTACATCGACGCGAACGGGCTGCTGCAGCAGGTGCACTACATCGCCGACAAGGACGGCTTCCGCGTGCTGGCTACCAACCTGCCCGAGGCCTGAGTGTGCGAGTGTGAGAGCGAGTTTGGTATGTACGAGTCGGGGATCGATGGTTTTTCGGAATTTCTCCTTCACTTTTTTCAGGTGTTGGTTTTCCTGGGCAAGTGCAGGGATTGCGATCCTTTTATAAATGAAAGTCTTTATTCGGTTTTATAAAAGGATCGTAACGACGTACATTATAGTTTCATTGTATTTTAGTAATACAAGAGATCAACACTAGAATCTAGCACGTTATAGTCATTTATGTAGACTTTGCCATTCGATCGACTGCGTGGACGGAAAATAATTGGAACCGAGTGTCTACCCTATGCCGAAAATGTCATGCGAGTTAATGATTCGCTGCGCGTCACAGCAAACGAACACTATACACACGCTTGCGACGATCAAACAATCAAAATGTAATGGAATAATTTCTCCTCGAGAACCTGTTTACCTCCGTTTATTGCGATATTATATATGTACATCGACGATATAATTAAAGATCTTTCGTAAAAAACCAAACAGAAATTCAACTATCGTACAGAGTCAGAAAATTTATTTTCCACAAACCTGTTAATCTTATCGACATCGCAGCTGGCACTTGACTTTATTTTCGTGTCCCAAATTCGTGGCGAAGCATCGTTATTCATTCCTCGATGTCGTATATTTCCCGGGGCGGCAGACTGCGATGGAAAGATAAATCTCGGATTGATAAGGTATTCGCTTCTGCGAGTTAACAAGAAAAACGTCATATAAATAAAGCTACGGGCCCGCGTTTGATTTTTACTTCCGAATACGACGCCCACTACACGTCGGCGTGCAGTAGGCGCGATCGATTTTCCACGTGTAACGTTTTGCCGCGCGGAAATTCGAGCTGACGGCGATATTGAATTACAGCAGCACCGCAGCGATGGCTAATTTCGGATAACTCGCTAAATTTTAATATTAATTTCCCGGTACTCGAGTCTAATTGAGATTGCTCTCTCTCTCTCTCTCGAAAAATTGAGGCCATATACTGCGCCCCAACGAGTTTCAGCGATATTTAATTAAAGTGGCTCGATGAAATACTTGCCGAGATAATAATTTCGCTAAAGCTCGCCCCCCCTCCCGTAATATCGTCGTTCTGAAAGTCGAAAATGCGATCGGATGTTTAGAGGGGCTCGCTCGGTCGGTCAGTGAAAGAGAGACAAAGCCGTGCGAAATGAGAATCGAGCTGGAGAGAAATCCGTGTGAGGGATATCGAGCGCGTGAACGGAATTCCCGAGTCGCAATCTCCTGCGTTAGTGTCTCTCGTAGCTATAGACGTATAGTCGTGCGAGCAAAAGGAAGAGCAATGATTTCACGTGGCGGGAGTTTTAAAAAATTCAGGCCGTCCCCGGTGCGTCGTCCCATCAAGCGCGGGAAGCAAAGTCGCGTAATACAGTCGATATCCTCCAAGGGACTGCTCTGCTCTCCGCGGCTCGAGACACGGGAAATGGATTAAAAAGAGCCCGGAGACAGATAGAAAGAGAGAGAGAGAGAGAACGAGCGAGGGAAAATGACACGGCTGCGTAAGTAAACGGGAAGATTGAATTATGGACAGGTTTTAAAAATTTAAATTTTCATGAATCAGCATGAAATACTCATCGGAATAAGCTCGGATTATCTCTTCCTTTCTCTCTCTCTCTCTCTCTCTCTCTCTCCCGCTGCGCTCGCGGGGGAAAAGATTGCGGATATCGATTCGCGCGCCCGAGTCCCCTGTTCTTATCGAACGTAACGGGGTCCTAATCGCGCGAAGGTAGCCAGGAGTTATGCACCGAGATAGTAGTCCGCGTTTGTACACAAGATTGAATCGCTTTGATTTTCCGGAAAGCAGTAGTAACGTCCGGGATCGGCCAGACGAGACGAAAAAAAAAAAAAGAAACGGAGAAAGAGAAAGCCGAAAAAAAAAAAAACGGCGAGGAGAGCAAATCCCGTAACAAGGAAAAGCTCTCGAAAAAAAGCGCGCGCGGCCCCCGTCGTCCGCATCCGCGTGTATGAAATATTCAAAATCCTCGAAAATACATAGCATTCCGCGAGCACGCATCGAGCGAAAATGCAGATTAGTCTGGCTCTATCTCCGGGGCGGAGCTGAAAATGGGACGCGCACGTGAGCTGCTTTCGCCGGGACGTCCGGCTACATTTCCTGAAGGAAACTACTGTGCTTCTTTCAATTGCAAATCGCGCGCGCGTGTGTGTCCGACGACGCAATATTGCGTGTGTTCCGTCGCGCCCCCGTGGGAAAACAATGGCTTTTCTTCCCTTTTTTTTTTTTCCCTCCTCGTACGCGATGCATTTACATTCGCTGATTTTCCCCTCTGTAGGTCAAGGCTGCATAGTCGCACGGCTGGAACTTTGCTGACAAAAAAAAAAAAGATCGATCCAACGTAAGAGTCGTATGCGGGAGATAAAAGTTTATCCAGAAATTATTTCGATAATCCGGTAAGGACGGAGGAGCTGCGTCGTGTGTTTATATCGGGGAAGTCGTTCGAAGTGGGCATAAAACTAGAGCGTTTCGGCGTCGCGTTCCCTTTTAATTGATACGCCGTGAATTATTCATGGGATGAGTTTTATGGCGAAGGCTAATAAAGCGGATAGGGATTCTCTTGTCCTCTATCTTTCTCTCGGCCTGAAAACTACCTCGCTGTGTATACAGCGGACGGCGACTGTTGCGCGCCGAGGGAGATACGACGGGAACGAGCTGAATAATAACTGTATTTATCCCGTGTCGTTGAAAATCTGAAATCCGACGCATATAATTGACTCGTTAAGCCTGACTCCGCGTGTCATTTTTCACGCTTTATTTCGAAGAGATCCTCGCGACTGAAATATTCAATGGAGCGTCTAAGAGATGCACTCGGGAGTGAAATCGATGGGCGAACCATTCTCTGTACACTGCGCCGCGGGGATATAAGTGTAATTATAACTCTAACGTACCAGTATCCGCTTCCGTAACTCGATCAACGATTCGTTTGTGCATAGCCGATCGCTGTGTCCGCGAACGTTCGAGAACTCGAAGAGACAAATCAAGCGACACTGACCCAGATCAAAGCCGAGCAAAACTAAAGATCCGGCTGCAGGCCCGTGAGCTTTGCGGGCTCCATCTGCGGAAGGATGACGCGAGCGATTAACCGGCTCCTGGAGGGTTTATCGGTAGAAGAGGGAGAGAACTCGCTCGATTGGCTATACAGCGAGGAGTGTAGAATCCTATCGAGAAGCGGGAAAATAATTTCGAGCTTTTGCGGCTTCCGTTTAGCAGGGCGTATATTTGCGAACGCGTCGCGGCGATAAACAATGGAAATTTATGCGACTGCAATAAGGCAAGTTCTTTCTCTCATTAAAGTTCGAGTTAAATTCACTTAACCGCGCGCGCTCGCTTGTGCTGCGAAAAGTTTCGCGTGTACTAATTAATCTTTGCACGTACTTGGGTCAGAACTTTATAGGATGTATATATAGGAATGCGGAGCGGGCTTGTACTTATACGCAGCGAGAGCTCGATGCTCTAAGTACTTCGAGAAGCCGATGTCGCGTGTTCGAGCGTAATGAAAATAAGGCCGACCAGCGCGAGTATATTTTAAAAGGACTATCTGAGCCATCTCTCTTCGGAGGGCTATATCCGGATTCTCTGGGTTTTTCGGAAAACGTTATCGCGATCGAGCGAGTCGAGAAGTGAAAATCGTGGGTGGGTGTATAAGTTGTAACTTTTAATCGCTCTTTCGAATTCGAATCTCGAGAGCAGAAGTAACGTTTCTCGACAAAAGCGAGGAACGATAACACGGCACGCTCGCGACTATAGTTTTCGTAAACTTCAACGGGAAGACAAAATGACTTTGATTTAAACGGGGCTACATTGTGATGATATTTAGGAGGACTGTCAAGTTCTATTAAACGAACTTGCGTCAAAGTTCCCCTGATAGGGCTTTCACGAAGTTACACGAATTCGAGTAATGGAATTATACCTATGGCTCTGATACTCGTCGCTTGACGTTCAAGCGAATTTGGAATAATTTTAAAAGTTCACGCGATACACCGTTCATGTATTATATCCACTATAAATTTCGAGCCAAGTGCCGCGATCGGTTGCAGCGAGCGAGGGAGACTTGTTGACCTATTTTAATAAGGTCCTTAATTGTAATCAAAACTTGAGGACGTTGCGCTGTACACCTCGCTATATATATATACCTATACGTGTCACATATCCGCTTGCTTAGCCAAGGCTAGCTGCTTGGATAAACAGTGTTGATTTACAGCAGTTCGCTACTGCAGCGAATGAATAAAGCGCCGACGTTTACTCAAACAGACAAAAAAGGGCGGACTGCGAGCGTGTAAACAGAAGCGCCGCGCGAAAATATAATAACTTGTGCCAATACGTCGAGTTTCCGAGAAAAGCCATGTCATCCCGCGAGTTACGCGCCTCGAAGCTGTTGATCTTCCGGCTGACAGCATTGTCGACGCTAATTCTCAGATCATCCGACGAGTTTCTCCTCCCCCATCGGAATCCTCGTGCGGCGCAACATACACATCGACGCGAGTACACAGAAACTGCAGCGGCGGCGAATCCACAGAGAGACGACGTCGTCGCCGTACTTACGACTCGTCAAAGACGAGCGCGAGCCACTGTCGCTTTAGCTAATTAGCCGATGCAACTTTTCCAAATACCTCAACGTAGAGTATAGGTGCGTTCTCTTGGGAAGAGCTTTATCACTTGCTCACCCGCGTATCGATCGCAGAGAGACTTGCCGGCGGGCGCCCGAAGGCTCTCGGCGTCATTAGCAGGACCCGCAGGCTGTCAGCCAAGTATACGAGCTGCCGCTGCGCGAGGACCAAGTTCAAACGGAAGTTTCGTCGGGTAGCAGCCGCAAGAACAACGATTGGGAGTGTCGAGAATTTCAAGTCCTTTGTAGGCTTTTTTTAAGGGGCTCGCTCCTGATTGTGGTGGCTTCGAATTATCGTTCAAACTGCTCGTGTTTGGCTTTTCTGTTACGAGGCGAAAATAGACGTAGTCTTCGCCGCGCCTGGATTGAACTTTCTGTTGATCTGCGGGATTGAGCTTTCATTACGGAGATAAAGCAAACATTTGAATGATAGAAAAAGCAAAAAAGAATAAAACGTGGATCGTTGCCGTCAGGGTTGAGAATAAATGGACACGGCCGACGTAAATTCTCACAACTTTCTTTGTATTTATACGATTAAAATTACATTTTTTTGTTGTCTTCTTTAAAGTTCGGTAACATTCTTCGGGAACTCAGTATAGCTTATACAGGATCGCGCTCTCTGATCGCTTTTAAAAAAGGGCAGGGTTGTGCCCAGTAAGCGGAAAAGTTAGCAAAAAGACCATTGTAAACGCAAAGACCCTATATTGTATACAATATATCGGAACGTGTAGCATCGATCAACCGCACAGCAGCTATATATGTGTATATGTTTTTTTCTGTTCTTTGCGTCTTTCCGCGCTCACCGGCAAAGTTAAACATTATGAAAAAAATCAGACAAAACCAGTCGACAGTAACATTATTCATAATATTTACGTATATATATATATATTTATATGCTTATGTATACTTTTCCGACATATTCATACGGTTTGTGCTTTGGCTATGCGCGCTTGTATACACTGAAACAACGCTTTATTTCCTCCTCCGTCTTCTAATCCTTCTTCTGCGTCTTCTTCTTTTTTCAAATTAAGCTTCTTCGCTCGAAGCTTTGTGTGTGAACACGGCTCTGGGCGACTGCCTGGAATTCTTGCACCTGAAACAGTAGTGAATTATTATACGGGTCCCACCTACGCGGGTTTAATTATTATGCGTTACTTCGCGTAGTTCGAGAAGCCGCGCAAATGCTATTAAACTTGGCGTGTATTCGAATGACGTTTCCGGTGCTACGAGAACTTTAACTAGTTACGCTTTTTACCACCGCCGCGTACTACGTCTCTGGCTGGAAGCGAAATAGAAATAGTCACAATCATCTGAATAATTCAAGCGTAATAAGCTTCGAGCTATTTTTATTAAGCAGGGCACAAAATAAGCCTGCGATTGAAGCCCTAAAATATTAGTCGTCGTATCGACCCCTCCGTACTACGCGGGCGAAATCGATGCGGGGATTAATATTTGAGAGCGTAAATCTTGCGTCAACCACGTACACAGCTTAAATATCAAATCGAGGCTTTTCGCGTGCCGACGTCAGAGCTTCTATAACGCATTTATCGACTTATTAACAGAATTCTCCTCTCGAGCCTCTTTTGCCTCATCGTCCTCTCGTTGGTGGTACTTTTAGCATGAAGCAGTACAAACAATGAGCATGCAGAGGGAGAGCGAGAGAGTCGGCTGTCTGTCAGGCTCTCATCCCGTTAATTTTCAAAGCGTCTTCCGAAACTCGCTGCTCCGAGTTCACTGGCTTAAGCCGCACGCATGACTTCACTAACGAGTATACAGTCAATGAGAGCAGTCGCGCGTCTCCTCGCGCACCGTCTATCAATTCGCTACGAACCTCGTACGCTGGTGAAGCATTCAGACAGCCTAATCCCAGCTCCGGTGCAGCTGTCCCAGCCTCGAGGGTCGCCTCCTCGCTCCGGTGCCATCGCCGACGGCCTCGTCGTCCGCGACGAGGGCGACTCGCTCGAGATGGTCGTCCGATTGCTGCTTTGCGTGATCATCGTCGGCTCGATCCTCGTTCTCAGCCCGGCGCATCTCGACGGCCCCGAAGGATACCCTGCGCCTGACTTCGCCGCCGGCGCCGCTGCCCTCCTGGTCCACCACAGGCGCTGCCAGGAGGCTCAGGGTGAGGCACTGCGCGCCGAGCCCGAGGTGCTACAGTCATCTGGAGTCGCTCTGCGAGTGGACGTTGGCGTCAGATCCGTGATCGGGGTCGGAGTCCTCGATCGAAAGGCCCTGCGACGGGCCGCATCTCGCGCGGCCGGGGCTCCGCTCGTTCCTGAAAAACGAAATCTACAAAGTCCCGCCGTTCAATCATTCATTGTCGTATTGTTTTTATAGCTTAAGTTTTTTTGCAGCTTTGTAAACAAAGCTTCGCGAGCTTTAGTTTATTCAGCTCCAACGGATCAGACAGCCATCGAATATAGAACAGGGAGAACAACGATGATGCGATGCGATGCCAAAGGTACTGCACACAGACTATGGATGTACTCATGTGTCAACTTTCTCTCGAATTGGATTGCAGGCTGCCTCCTCTCGAGAGACAGTTTTACTTTTTTCGTTCGTTCGTTCGTTCGTTCGTTCGTTCGTTCGTTCACGTGCTGGACTTGCGGAGACTTTTGTCGGGATTTTCTCGGCAAATAAATGGTTATGGCCCTCTCTCTTTCTCTCTCTCTCTCTCGCTCTCTGCCGTTGATTGCTTTTAATTAGAACTTTTATTTTTGCAGCGTTTTCAGAAACGGAAAGCGCCGATATGAGAGCAACAAGAAACAATTTTTACTCCTTTGAAACAGTCGCTTATCGTTGGCCGACAGCAGCGTTTGCAGAAACGATAAAAAGAAGAAGTTTATTTACACTTGAGTGTAGCGCGCCCCGAAGAAATTCTATATTTTTCACCTTAATTCAACTTCTCTAATACACCACATAGGTATAGGAGAGACGGTGCGATTCAACCTTGAAATGCTTCCGAAAGCTTTTAAGAAGACGTAAAGTTACATTACTTTTAAAAGTTCAGCGACAAACTTGAACAATTTTGGCTTATTTTTTACTTTTCGCAACTCGTTGCGCTGTTGTTATTGTTGAAAAGAGTAAGCTTCTTGACAGTTTCCGCGGAACGTTACGCAAGGAAGTGCCAAACCATTTTTCGCCGAGGAAACCGAGCTCGCACTTCTCCCAGAAAATCGTGGCACAGACGCTGTCGAGTCTGTATGTCGATTCTTTGAAGGATCTACTGGCGCTTTTTTCAAACGACGATGGATTTACTACATGCGTGGAATCGTTGTTAAGATACACTGATCAACATTTAACAGAGGAGCACATAATTATTAAAACATGTTATATTATCACAATAATAATAATAATGACATTATATTAAATACAATACGTATAAAATGTACAGAGAGAAAAATATGTCCACACACATCTATACGAGAATCTGTAAGGATCGAAACGGATATAAAAATTCAGGGTGAAAATTCTTCGACGAATCGTACGTGACAAAAGCGTACAGCACGACCAGAGACAAGAATTTTGTCACGCGCTATACTTTGACTTTCGTGTAGGAAAAAATTTTACTACAAAACTCGTGACACGTCTCTTTGGATGGGGAGGATGCTCGCGAGACGATACACTTCGCCGCGGCTACTTCCGACTCTTAAACTTGTATTTATACAACTTGATACGATAACGCCATAGCGAGCGAACACAGCCCGGCGAGCATCCCTTACAAACGACCAGGTAAGTACACGTAACAGCATCGGTAGTAATATTAATAATAATAGTAGAAAATCGTGAGATAGACGAGGGGGTGATGTAAGGGTTACCTCGTGGTAAGTTGGCTGCCGTCGCTGCCTCTGCGCAGCGTGTTCGCTCGCTGCTTGCAGAAGCAGTTGCAGATGATCTTCTTAAAGGCGAATCGAAAGTCCTTGCTGAAGAGGGCGTAGATGCAGGGATTAATGGCGGAGTTGCAATAGCCCAGCCAGAATAGCACGCTGAATACCGTCGGGTGGATGCAGTTCGGGCAGAAGGCTCGCACCAGGTACATCGTGAAGAAGGGCAGCCAACAGAGGATGAAGCCGCCCACGATTATCCCCAGAGTCTTGGCCGCCTTCGTCTCCATGCGGATGCGCTTGACCTGCGTGCGTGCGATTTAATCGAAGGGTTACTCGTTGATTGAGAAACATCACGAACGGGGCGTTGTTCCAATCGATTGGCTTCAACGAGCCTCAATAAGCGGAGTTTAAAAATACAGATGCGCAAGTTTAGTACGATTAGTAGCGAGAGAGTATGCGGGGAGCTTCACCTGAGCCTTTATGTTTCGCTTGCCCATTTTCATGACGCGAGGCTTCTCCTCGTTCGTCCCTGGAGTCAATTCCCGGAGCGAGACGACGTCTCCGGTTACTTGGCTCTCGCAACTGCTGCGCCGGCTCGGCCTTCTGGAGCTTCCCACTCTGCCGATGCCTCCGACCTAAATAACAACACGAGCATTCAATCGGGCGTGATTCTCGGTAAACAGATTATAATGCGCGCTGAACGTACGCCTCCTCGGGGCGGTTGCAGGTTCGTTTTGTTGCAGAAAACATTTTCTTCAAAGGGTAAACAAAACTGCAAACTCTTCAGCTTGCCCTCTCAGAAAAATCTCATATCTCCCGAAATTGCGCTATGCGAACCTTGAGATGCGTCGTTCTGGAAGACGGACACAGTTGGCTCTGGGTCTGGCCGTTGCTGTAGTGAACGGAGACCTGTGAGCATCTCGAGGGCGTTCGCTCCAGCGTGTTGTTGCACTTGGTGTTGAGAGTCTCGGTGCTCGGGTAGGAGACCGAGATCTTGATGCGGTCGCGGCGCGACGGGCTGCGAGCCGCTGTGCAGTCGCTGCTTCGGGGACTGCCGTTGCTACCGTTGTACTCGCTCGCTCGGCCCCGGTGTATCCTCAGCGTCAGCCGCTGCTCGTCGAACCTGCATAGAAGTAGTAGGCATTAGTTTTCTCTTACCCGCCGAGATGCACCGCGGAGAGCTCTTATTATGCGCGTACGGGCGCGTCTGATCAATCCCGACCCGTTCCACTGCGGCGACGATCACGCAATACGCCCGGGGCGACGTTCGATTAAGTTTCTTATCTCGAGGAAATTCCATCTCCGGAATCGCATTAGCCCGGAACGCGCTCTCTCTCTCTCTCTCTCTCTCTGTGCTTATCCGTATATCGTGCCGGTAAAATACATCGTAAACGTATGTAAACAGACAAATATAATTTTCTGAGAGAGAGAGAGAGAGAGAGAGGTCGACGTCCTCGGTATTATACTACGGCACGGAGTTCGGGGACGCGCCGCGGAAGGGAGAAGGGGCGGAATGGGAGGAGAAAAAATTAGAGACCCGGAAGAAGCCTATACGCACTGCGAATACTTTATCGTTTTATAGCCGTATGCTGGGGTGATCCGAGCTTTTTTGCCGGAAAAAGCTCGTCAGTCAACGGGAGAGAATTACCGGACGTCTAAAGCTTCTTTCCATCTAATGTATTCCATCTCGCATTGTCGGATATACATACCTAGAGCCCATCATCTTGGAACTCTTGGTCGTGCGGAAGCCCCGATTGATGGCCCTGGTCGTCGAGACGGCGGCGTTGTAGATGCGCCAGTAGAAAAACAGCATCACCAGCGTCGGTATGTAAAAGGATCCGAGGGCGCTGAAAGCAGGAGAGTAAAAGAGCCGTGTATATAACAGCTCGCTCGGAGGGGAGTGTCGCGTTTTTGCATTCAACAGGTGAGAAAGCGGGGAAACGCGAGAGCGGCCAGTGGTCGAAGACAGGGTTGCAATTTTTCGAGATCGAGTAACAATCGACACCACGACTTGAACGACAAGCTTTTCATTACCGGAGGAGCTGTAAAGCCGCGGGAGAAAATTGCGAAGGGCTCTCGAATTGGATTACCGCTCGCGTTGTGCAACGGAATCAATTTAACGCTATATGCGGCTGCAGCCATAAATCTCCGAAACGTACGGGCGAATCAGGGCGCTCCTCTGTATCTCCGGGTGAAAAACGAACGCATCCCTCAGCCGGTGCATTTTTCTCCCGTGAGCAGGTGTGTGTGTGTGTGTGTGTATCATCCAAGCTCGCGTAACGCGGGGCCGTAAATCATCGGGGACTTATCGCGCCTCCAGCGCTCCAGAGCTGCTCCGAATCGTTCTAACGATTTTATAATAATAAGCCAGGGCGAGGTGCAGCGCTGCAGTCTGGCCGGAAATATAATTAATTTTGCTCGGCGTGACAGTCGAGTTACGCCGGGGCTAATAGCTCGCGCCCGAGAAGAGAGAACAGGCTCAGCCGCCGACGGCGAATAAGCTCCGAGGCTAGGGTGAGGCAGTAAACGACCGAGAGAGAATGTTAATTAGCGCTAATTAATGCGAGTAACAGGGGGGCTTTGCCCGAGTCGAGTCTTCTTCGCTGAAGAGTCGTGGAGAGGGATGCGATGCTGTAACGAACATCCAGTGCTTATACTCGTTGTTTAATTTAAAAAGAACAAGCGGATTTTCATCTCTAAGCTCTCTGTTTCTCTCTTGCGTTCGCGCGCGGACTAATCGCATCGGCGTCAAAATTCGACGCGTGTGAAATTTAACTGCAGCTACGCAGCTGCTCCGCGCCCGGAAAATGTTTAGCTCCAATTATTCAGGCGGCCTGCGAGAGAGAGAGAGAGAGAGAATTAACTTTGTTTTTTCCCGGCGCGCTACAGCTATTATTTTTCCGACTTTCCTAACGAGCAGCTTCGCGCCCTATGTAATTGAGTTTTGGATGACAAACTTTCCTAGCGCGCGACTTTTTTTTCCACCAATTAAATATTTCCCGCGCTCAAGGCTGCCGGGATTATAAGAGCAATACTCAAAGTCGGTTAATCGAAAGAAAACGAAGCGAGCCGCTGTCTCATAACGTCTAAGTATCGGTCGCATCAGTTATTGAGACACGCGGAGTTTAACGCCAAGTTTATTTTCCAAGTCTAGCCCGCTTGTGTATCCAGCGATTAATTGATTTACACTATGCGAGAGCTGTGTGTGTTTTCTTTGGGGGAAGGGGAGAAAGAGTTTTTCTAATTAGCGCTTCGCGGCGGCGGCGGCGGCGACACAGCTGCGGGGTGAGATGCTTACGAAAATATGTACGCTCCCGGTTATATACAGCTGCATTAAAGCGAAATTACGCGTCGACTTTGTTTGCCTTACCAGCGAGGCAAAACTTCGGGGCGTAATTAGACTCGATTATAATGGGGATACAACAAAAACAACTCACTGCGCTCGCAGTATTGTTTAATAAAGCTAGCTCTAATTAATTTTCGAATAAAAGCAAATCCCGCGTACGAGTCGTGCCTCGATTCAGCTGGATTGATCGACATGACCGACCGAGTGTCTCGAGTACGTCCTCGCGTATATGTATGGGCGCCGAAAATAGCCTCGCGTTGTTTTCCTTTTTCTTTCTGTCATACTTACTGTGCACACTCTCGCGGGCAGAAGGTCCGCGCGCGTGAAAATATTATTCCAGCGTCGCGTATATTCTCATCCGTATGTGTGTGCGATCGTAAACGACGACGACCTTGACGACGATTTTCTTCGATTATTTTCTTCCCACTGCGCGTGTGTATGTAACAAAGTATCTCGAGAGAGGCAAAAAGATAAGTGGATTTAGTTATATCCGCGCAGCCTACGGACGTATAAATTTTCGCAGGTGATTACGCAAACATCTCGTTCGCCAGTGTAAACACGACGCAGCGCTCGGTGCTCTCTTTCTCTCTCGAAACAAAAAGAGAGAGGGCGAGAATTTTTATTCGAAAACAATACGGGTGTCCGCCCCCGCAGAGCAAATAAAGCGTACGGTATTCCGTGTGTATCGAGTTGCGAGGGTATATAGGTATAGGGATTCCCTCTCGCTCCACCGCTGCCGCCGATGTTTTATTTATGTAACACTTGATATTTTGATGGCTCGCTTACCTATAAACAACGTAGCCGGCGTCGTTGGTGAGCTCGCAAATCCATCGGCAGGGCTTGACGGGGACGATGATGCCGCCGCCGCCGCTGCTGCTGCTGCTGCTGCTCGTGGTGTTGAATGGGCCGTTTTCGGGGAACGTGATGTTGCCCTCAAGCTCGTCGTCCTGTGGAGGATACACAAAGATATAAGTTTATGGTCCCGAGGATCGTAAACTCGACCTATACTCTCTCGCTCCTTCGACTTAATCAGTCGCCGCCGCCTGCCCTGCGCGATACGTATACCACATTAATATACGAGTCGTATAATACACGCTTTTATTTCATCCGCGGTAAATTCATTTGCAAATTGCTTATATCGCGAGATTGTTAATTATTTCAGCGCTTTTATCACTCGGCTGGCTTTATTTCGCCTTGGCTTAATTAATGGAACACGTACTCGCTGGCTTTGATCGCGAGATTATAGCAAAAAACAATATGGCAAACTAGAGCTGAGTACATCGGAAAAGTTCGGAAGCGCAACACGGCATCATCTCGTTAAAAGTCGTTTAGCTGCAATATCGCGGCGCTGCGCAGCCGTCCGGGTATAAAATATGAAAAACCTCTTACACGACTTGTAAACTCGTTCATCAGAAGAAGAAGAAGAAGAAGAAGAAGAAGTGGAAGAAGAGAAGACGCTTTTAAAGTCGCAAACTCCAACACTATACACAATACTATCTCGACTTCCGGATACGCCAACTTTCGCGCGCGGCTCTTGGTATCCGATCTGAAAAATTAAGCGCGCAACTATATACACGCGTCGACTGTCTCGCTGAAGATCAAGGATGCGAAGAGCGTTTCAAGTTTACACGGCGAAGTTCGTTAAAAATAGCTCAAAGCCCGAGCGAAGTAGAGACTTTTCGGCATATTGAAGTCTCACACAAGAGTCTAAAAATAATTAATTTACAAAGCAGCCGCGCTGTTTATCCACGAAATAACGTAACGTACATTATAGTCGACGCGCGCCAATAACACCATTCATCACTTTCGACAGCGGCCTGCGTCTCTCTCTCTCTCTCTCTCTCGGCCTTAAAAGGCTCACTCTAGGCCGAAACACGTTCGCGTAGCTATATACGTATATACAGAGCGCAGACAGGCGAGGCTTTGCGGCTGCTCAGCGATGCGTCGTCGGGATTATAACGACGACGTCGGCAAGGCCGTATACGTACCTTCTGATCCTTCCAGCCGACCAGTGGCGGGAAGCAGATGATGAAGCTCAGCACCCACACGACGGCCACCAGCAGTCTCGCTCGCTTCGGCGACATTATCTGCGCGCACGTGAGATTTCCCGGACAGAGAACAGGACAGCTGCGCTTTATTATACACGCCTTCTCGATCTCTACTGCGCGCGAATCGCCACTTTTTTTCGGATTTGATTCGGGGGAGATTTCTTTTTCCTGCGGCCAGATAACTTTTTTTTTTACGGATTCGCACGCGAACGGACGTGAAAGGGCGCTTTCATGAAGCGCCGCGTGAATGGAATTTTGGAAAATTGAAATTCGAGCTGCGAGTGCGTGGGTGGAGCGTTTTAAGAGAGCGATTAAATTTTTTTCGATGTACGAACGAGCTTTTCAACGATAAATCGAGATTTTATTAGGGGCCATAATTAGCTGCGAATTGGCGCCCGAAATATCTTATTAATCATGCGCTCGATGAGTGTGTACCACGCATGATTAAGCCTCCCTTGAAATTCCGCTGACACTGCTCATCGCGCCGGTATATAAAGGATTATTAAAGACATTCGTATAAATCAAAATAACAGCCGAAAACGAAGTCTCTATCCTCCCAAAATTCGTCGGCGTCAGCGAAATTCCCGACGCTCGGAATTTTAACGGGCACACATCGCGCAGAGAGCGAGCCGAATGTGAAAAGCGAGGCTGCCTCGGGCACGGACGCACCCTCGGAAATCGGTCTGCTCTGCGAATTTTTAGCCCGAATCGTTATAAATTGAAAAATTACATTTCCGTCGCTACACACAGACGCGCTTATCCATTTATTTTATCGGTCCGTTATTTATGCGATTTCCAGAAGAAAATCTGTCCCGAGCTCGCGCCCTCTATAGGATATACTGCCCTGATGTATACGCGGAATGGAAATACATCGGAGAGGGCGAAATTCTCATTTTAATGCGGGCGCTTTTATCATCTTGACGTATGAATGTGAAAGTATTATATGGAGTATCAGGTGGATCGAGTTACGTCACGGCATATTACGACGCCGCGCTATTGTAACAAAAATGTATGTATCGAGTGGTATAACAGCGGCAAATTTAGCGGTAATTCGTGCGTCGAAGCATTAATTATACATGTAACCCGGCGGAATTGAACGCCCATGGAGATCGCGCATTATCGTAACAATGCTCCGGGTCCGCACAATACAGAGCCTCGGACAAGAGATTTACAGCACCGGCTTACTAATCGAAGTTGCTGGAAAATCACATTTTTCGCTCCTACAGTAGCTAAAGTTTCCTTTACGCAACTCTCGCCAAGTCCCGGAAGGGGCAGTTTTCGCGTAACTGACCCCCTTGAAGATGATACAGCTCTCAGACGTGCGAGGTGTATAAAAACGACTCGAACTTTTAAGCTCCTGCAAAGAAGAGCTTTTTACGGAGGCATATCCATTAGAGGGGGTTTTGAAGCTTGTCTGCTTGCTTTTACACATCGATCGTAAAAAGCCGAGAAGTCGGAGAATCGAACGGGCGAAGTAGAGTTTTGAATTCGCGAAAAGTTGAATAACGAAATTCTGGCATATTTAAAGAGAGACCTCTCTCTCTCTCTCTCTCTCTCTCTCTCTCATATCGGCCTTATGATGGAGCGCAGCCGCAAACTCCGAGCTCGCCTCTCTCGGGACTCGACTGCTTCCGGAGTCTACTGCAGCGGCAAAAGGCTGAAAGAAAGTCGAGAAGGAGCGAGAGATCTAGAAGCGAGCGTCATTCTCAGCCGAAATGAGTTCAATTTACAAAGAAACACACGGGGGAGGTCGCCGCGTGATTTGGTCTTAAAATTGGGTCACGTAGTAAATAGACTTCCATCTCGCTGGGCATGCAAGTCCCTAGAAATTGAGCTCAGCGCACTACCCCTTTTCTTCGCATCCGTTCCCATCCTCGTTTTCCGCCTTTTTTTTTTTTTTTGAGCGGCGCACGTCTCCCCGCAAACTATATAGGATTCCCGCGACTTTTCGAGCGACTGATGGGAAGCGATGTATTTCTTTTTGTCGAATTTCATCAACTTCTCGCTCCGCCTCCCTTTGTGCGTGTAGCCCGAGGCTTGCTACTTTCGAGGCAAGCAATACGCGCGTCGCTAGAAATACACGCAGGGAAAAATCTTGCCGAAAGCTGCTGCACACATCAGAGGGAATTTTTAATACGTTTCCAGCTCGGGACACGAAAAATGTCTCTTCCCCGTAACTTATATCGCTCGCGCTTTATGTACTGTGTGCAGCGGCGCACTGCGCACACACATCCCTTGCAGATATTCGCGAAAAATGGAGAATCCGCAAGGGGGAGAGAGAGAGAGAGAGAGAGAAAGAGACGGATATTCGAGCGGTGCAGAAATATTCGCTGCGGCTCTCGACTCTCGGGAATTTACCTCGCACTAACTCACGAAATTTAACGACTGAAGCGAGAGGGAGAGGGAAAAAAGCAAGTCGAGCGCGACGCAATCTATTTTCGCGCGGCCATCCGTGCAGCTCCGAGGACCTTTCAGGAGCTTGAGGTCGTTTCGTAGCGATACCGCCCGTACTTTTAACGCGAGTATAAGGCGCACATGCAAACGAGCCTTCGCTTCATAAATTTGAAACGCCGCCGCGGGAGACGTTAATAACGCATAAATACATACGGGCGAGTGGCCGCGTTACGACAGCTGTTTATCGCTGTTCTCTCTCTCTCTCTCTCTCTCTCTCTCCCTCTGTAGGCCAACTTTGAAAGTGCTAAGCTCCGCGTGTTTTGATACTTGTCGTTTTGGAGCAGCGAAATTTCGAACCCAACTTTCGCGGGGGAGAATCGTTTTCGAAAGCCGGAGCGACCTACAACGTATACGAGGGGATTTGCATTTTTCAAGAGCTTTTATTATAATTAAGTCATGTGGAATATATTTATAATAAGCGTTAAATTTTCAAGAGCGCTTTCTTTGAATATTAATAACTCACTTGCGGTGTGCACTTTGGCCGAAATATGATGAAACTTTTCGGGGATGTACGCGCAAAGATGCGCGTAATTACGTTGTGCTAGTCGGATTCATTTCGGGCAATGCTTTTAGCTTATTATAACGCTAGCCCAGACTGCGGATACGTTTTAGTGCCGCGGGCCGAGCGCAACCGCGAAATTCGCGCGGTGGTGCCGTTTTTAAAGAAATTTCTGAAATTCACTCCCCCAAGAGCGAAAAAATTCCCGGGACGAAGGATTAAAGTTTGAAAAATACGCATCGAGAATATACGAGGGGGGAAAAAAGGAGAACATTTCAGTGTAGGTAATATATAAGGAAGAGTAAACGCTTTCAGCCGATTATAGTGTACATAAGCACATCCCTCTTTGTTTTTCTTCTTATCCCCGAGGAGGAAGTCAGGGGGGCAAAATCCGGCGAAAGCTCATTAAATAAGATTATGTAGTCCGTGATATACAGCTATACCCTCGTCTACGGGCGAATTATGAGGCGCAAATACGCCCGCATGTTTGCGCAAGCTCCGTCCGGATGAAAGTACGAAAAACGCGCGCGAAACACATTTGCCCGATTTCTTCATTAGCGAGCTGCCTACTCCGACGCACTATCAGCAAAATTCGCGTTTATTAAACGGCCGCGTCGAGCATAAATTCTCTTATAAATAATCCGCTTGGTCTATCTCGAATCCATTCTCTGTACACGAAGTCGATCGATCGGCGCTTCCTTTTTCGCGCTCGCGATTTTTCCCGCGCCTTTTTCTCTCTCTCTCTCTCTCTCTCTCTCCTTCTCTTACCTTGCACCGCACGCGCGCACGCGGAAGATTAAGTTCGGCCTTCCGCGAACGCGGCGCTCGATAAAGCGAGCCACGAGAGCGGATGTAGCGCTCGTTCGAGAGGCGAATTTATTGGGGGAGATAAAAATGCAGTTCTGCGCGCGCCGAAGAGAGAGAGAGAGAGAGAGAGAGGCTGCTTTCCGCGCGCGAACTCGTTTGTTAATATTTATTGGCCCGACACGCGCGACGTCGCCCGCCGCGAGAATAAGGTCTGCCGAGATTGCGGCGCCTGCTGATTTGCATAAATTTCTGTTTCTTCGGAAATTCGATCATTTTCGTCCTTTTTCGATCAACCGTCATCTTCCTCTCTCGTGGCGCTTTGATGACACACATTCAGGGAGTTTAATGAGCGACGCTAACTTTGTAATCAATTCCCGGGATTGAGGCTGGCGGGACGATAACGCGCGGTCGCGCCGCGTGCAATTAGCTGCGATTCCCGCTGACGCGCGCGCAACGTCAGGAGCTTTGCCGACGAGATTCACGCTTGAAAAACTGCGGCGATTTTTATGGCTCGATCTATACAGCAAGTACGAAATTATTATATCTAACGGATGAAAAAAGTGTTCGACATTGATGGATGTGTCGCGCGCAGCCATGGCGACGCTCTAAAGTGTTCTCGCGAGGCTCAAACTCGGGGGGAGGATCACGTTCTAATCCCCCCTCGTCGCGTTTCAAAGAGACAGAGCAAACGAATTTAAAAGACGAACAGGAAAAAAAAATGCACTTTGACCATTTGATGACATGACACCAGGCGATAAAAGGAGGGCAGCCAACGTCGCCGCGCTAATTAATTACGAGCGATCGCCGCCCTTGATGGATTAACAATCAACGACGTAATAATACATCCCCCGCTAGAGCGAGAGAGGAGATTCGTAATCAATGCTGTCCAATAAATCAAGCCCTGGGCCGTTTGTTTATCGCGCGAAAGCGTAATAACGCGCCTGGCTACTCACTGCGCGCTTTCCGTTTTGTTTCGCGATGAATGCGCGAGCTGGTAATTTTCGTGTTATTTTCTTGTTCGAGAGGGTGGATACACGCCGCGGCTTTGTTTTGCCGCGGGGGCGTTTGATTTCGTTCGGATGCGTGTAATGCGCTTTGTTGTTGTTGTTGTTGTTCGTGGAGCGAGGGATTGTAAGGTGAATTTTAGCTCGGTTCTGAGGCTCGCGCTTTGCCGCGTCACAGGGTATGATAGAGTGCGCGGATTATCAAACTGTACAGCGCGTTATCTCTTGTTTACAGTGATCGAGCGTTGGCTAAAATTAACCGCGACCTTTCGTAGAAATATCGTGTTTGTTTTTTTCAATAATAACGCGGCAACTCGAAGTTGCGAGTCTCAAAGAAGGACGCGCGCGACTCGTCGAACGAATACCAATAACAACAATCTCGGAGATTCGCTCGGTTGGCTGCACAGTTTATGCAAAGTTGCAAATTGCACGAGGACAAGTTACCCATTAGATCCTGGACACTTACGCCGAGCAAATTGCGACTGAGAAACTAAGGCAGTTTTCGTGCTCTCTCCCTCGATGAACTATAATTGCGCATATTAACTTTGACAAGCGCAAATAAGACCTGGCTCAATTTTCGACTTTGCCGGAGTAAAAAGTCATCTGGCCGCTGATTCAATTCTGGGAATGATGTTCGCACATGTGTAGCGGTCTGGCGATTCGCGCGACGCTATATCGTGCACACAAACACGATCGACAAACGGAATCTTACCTGAGGGTATTTGACCGGACGCGTTACGGCCAGGTACCTGTCGAGGCTTATTGCGCAGAGGTTCAGAATCGAGGCCGTGCACATCCACACGTCGACCGCCAGCCATATCGAACACCAGATGTCCCCGAAGATCCACACCTGTCGTGGGGGGCCAATATCGGAACATTAATGAATCGGCATTTGCATCGATTGTCGCTATGAATTTCGCGAACCTCTACGGGCAACCACGCTCGAATATGCGAATAATTCGGGGGCTCTCGACCTCCCGGCCGAAGAGTTCATTAAACTTTTTCCCGATAAACCGACGCCCGTATAATTTTTCGAATCGTCCTAGATTACAAGGTCTCGAGGATAAAATAAAAAAAAAAAAAAAAGAATGGAATGAAAAGATATATACGAGCCAACCTTGAAGACCTCCCAGGTGGCGCTGAAAGGTAGCACGGCGATGCCGACCATGAGGTCGGCCATGGCCAAGCTGACGATGAACATGTTGGTGACGTTGCGCAGCTTGATACTGTTGTAGACGGCGAGTATGACGAGGACGTTGCCGAGCACGACCATGACGTTGACGACGGCGAGCACGGCCAGGGTGACTATTATCCCGGGTCCGGACCACTCGACGGCCGTGTACAACGCGTTGCATGCGCTCTCGTTCAGCTCCCGCATCTTACGCGAGCTGCTGCGCTCCTCCTCTCCTCCGCTTCGCTCTTCTCTCTAACTCTATCTACGAGTCCTCGCGGCTTCTATCTCGCCTCATTTCGGCCGAAGCACTCCGAGCTCCAATTGTCGTGCCGCGCACTCACCCCCGCACACACACACACACACACACACTCGCGCACACTTTTCAAAAAGTCACCCACGGTTCAGCTCGCTTATCGAACTTCTTCCTTATCGGCCTCGAGCCTTCTCAGTCTCTTCTCCGGCTCGCTCTTCCGTGTCTCGTCGCAGTATAGGCCAGAGACAACGGACAAACTGATCTCGACTGGACTGGCTCAGCGCGGAATCAACGTTCGGCGTTTTCCGCGATGGCAGCGTGATGCGACTGCTGAGCTGGCCTCCGACGATGACGACGACAACGACGAAGGCTGGTACTGCGAGCTGGTGATCCTGGGGGCCGGGCGTGCGGCGCTGCGTCGGTCACGATTCTTCTTCCTCTCGCCCTCCTCCATCTTGCGAGGCCCTGCAAGCAGCCAACGAGACGCGATTGTGAGTATAAAGCCAGTGAAATGTGGGTCATCGAACCTCGAGCACAAAGGGAAGGTAATTCAAGATTGACAGCGCGGCTGCCGGCGAGAGCTCGACGAATCGAACAATAACTCCCCGATGAAGAGGAGGTAAAAAAGTCCCCCGGCCGTTACGAGTTATAAAAATAACGAACTCGTAAAGTCGGCCCATTTGTCTGCATGGCGGAGTAAGAGGCTTAACTAGTCCGGCTCCCGATACGTATATTTTCCAATTTCTCCCGGGATTTTCAGGCTGCAGGCGCGGCGATCGGGCGCGAATGCATAAACTTGGCAGCGTCGAAAAGAGAGTAAGTCGCTCTTTACAGCGATTCCGAGAGCTCGCGCGCGAATTCGGCCGTAAAAAAGCGACTCGCTAACCTGGGCCTTAACGCGCCAGAGTAGCTCGTCCGCAAGGAGAGACCGTATAACCCGAGAATAGAGAACGAGGGTGGGAACAAAAAAAAAAAAATTATTGCACAATCCGGCGTGACTCGGCCGTAAAGTTCGAATGTGCGACCTCGATGTGTATAGCGCGCAGAGGAAAGCTCTTTCTCGAATTCGACTCTCTTATCGAGCCTAGTATACTCCTACTTACGCCCCGCGCTCCTCCGGAACAATGAGAGAAATAGCGTGCGGGGGAGTCTCCCCCCTCCTGTGCCGTCGACACGAGTGTGATTACGCGCATCGTTCGTCGACGCCCGATAAACAGCCGCGTAAATTCAATGGCTCTCTGGCGGCGGATCGCAATTTGCCCCCTTCGAGTCCTGAACGCTAGCTGTTTTTCTTTTTGGATGTATCGCCCGTATTTACTTAGATTCTATTTGTTCGCAGAAGCGTGACTCAGCTCGGCCTACGAATGGAATCGCCGGATGAGTTGGTTGCGCGTGTTATGCTCGGTAAGTAATCGAGTTTCGGCGCTGATTCTGCGAATTCGGACTGTATATCAAACAAAATAGTCGCTGGTCTATATATACGAGCACGGAGGAATCACTCGGAGTTGAAATAAACGCGATTATAACGAGGCGTGCTTTATTCACCCGCTGCTTCCTCTCGCAGTCCGACCTTGACAGCGATTTCATATTCATCGCGGATTATAAATCGAAATCCAATATGCGCGACGTGAATCGTTTCAAGAAACTCGTGTGTGTACCGAGCGGTAATTACACCCGAAATCCTTGTGTTAAAAGGTTTAACAGTTAACGATGATGGCCGATTAGCTTCGCGCTAATGTCGCGATTTTTATCCATAGCGCGCGCTCTATACATATCCGCGCTATAATCCAAACATCGATGGATTCGGCAATTAGCCCCGCGCAAACGCGGCACAAGTAGAAACAGCCTGGCTCGGTCGGACGTACGCGTATTTGCGAGCGAGTTGTTGAACTCTGGCAACATTTTCGTCTGCGCAGCCCTCGACCGTGTTCCAATCTCTGCGTCACGTAAGTAAGTCTATATACTGCGCCGTGTCGTTATCGGGGGGGGGATTCTCCGTCTTTTTCAATCGAACACGCCGTAACATTCTTCCGTCAAAGTGACGTTCGTCGTCGTCGCGGCGACTGAATATCTCTCTCTCTCTCTCTCTCTCTCTCTCTCTCTCTCTCTCTCTCTCTCTCTCTCTCTCTCTCTCTCTCTCTTTCTCTCGTCGCCAATAATTACAGCGACGTTCTATTTCCGCCGACGGCTGCAGCCGCTACCTGCGACTATAACGCCTCGGCTCGGCTATATATATATACACGGACACACGTAGGTACACACGGTATACGCGTGCTCTTTGTCGCTTAAAAATCAATGCCGGCCTCTGCTTCTCTCTCTTCGCAGAGATGGCTCTCGTCGATTGTTTTTACGATTACCCCGGCTACGTCGTTAGTTTAGCGAGTGCGCCAGCGGCCTTCTCCCTCTATCTCTGCTCCCCGGAAAGGAGCTTTCAATAAACGAATCCGAGCAGATAGAGCGAGAGGCAGAAAGGGAGTGTACGTCTCTCGGCCCGGGACTTTCGCGTCCCAGCTTTCTTTGAGCTTCTGCTGCTGCTGCTGCTGCAAAGCCCAGGGCTTTTATACGTAAACGAGACTTCTAAACAAACGACGAGAGCTCGATCGATGTCGCCTCTATACGCGGAACTGCGACTATACTGGCTGCACGACCAAAGCAAGAGAGAGAGAGAGAGAGAGATGGAAAAATTCAAAGACACGACGGCGCAGCTATTGAAAAATAAATGACGCTGCTTTAAAGAGGCCGATGCTCGTTTTTGCGATATACCTAACTCGTGCGTTGTATAAAAACACCATTTGACTAACGCACTCTCGACGATGCGGGGAGCTTTTTGCCATATAACGCCGGCCCGATATTATTTCGACGTTAGCCAGCAGCCAACTGCTCCGCGTTCGTTCGTGCGGCGTACTTTTTATCCTTCGTCCGGGGAAAAAACGTCTTCTGTCATGGAAATGTTCTCGCACGCGAGACTTATATCGACGATGGGATTCAAAGCTCTGGAAAATCCGATATTTTTTCGGCGAATTTTCGAAGCGGAGCAAACATTTTTCCACGCGGATATTGAAAATTCGAATAAAGCACTCGCAATTACTCTCTTTGCACCGGGCGCGCAGGTGTCAGACCTTTGAAATATCGGAAATAATGCGTCCGAGAGCTGCGCGAACTTTGATCGTGAATAGCGTCTTGGAACTTTGTACAAATGAGCTACCTCTTCTCGAACTCGCGAGTGCCGAGCAAAGTGTAAACAATGGCCTGCCATTTGTAAGCTCGAGTAGGGAAAAAAGCGATCAGCGGAACAATTTATACACGCCGGGATAGTCGGGCTCGTATACGGGGTGTATATACCTAAAAAAGAGACTGACGTACTCGTTACATGGCTCTCGATCGATGTCGGCGTGACGCTAGCGCGCGTATACAAAGTTGCAGCGAAATGTGTATAGCGTAAACATTTTTTTCGACGACTTTTGTACCAGCGACTGCGATAAATCCTAGCTTTATTTACGCGCGGTTTGGAGAGAGTAAGGCAGGAGTGTACAGTGAAATATTTATAGCTCCGCCGGCTCTATTTTTAACCGAGAACCACGAGCGAGCTCTAGCTCCTGTACGAAACTAATAATTTAATAAAGACATCAACACTGCAAAGTTGTAAATAGCTCGGCTAGCTGCCGCGAGACTGGACAGTCTTGACCTCGGCCGGTGTGTATTGGACACACACATGGACACGTGACGTTTTACGATTCGTTCATACCGGCGCACGAGAGGACTTAATTTACAATAATCGAGACGAGAATGTATCAATCGGAAGAAATCGATGAACGGCCCATCGGTCATCCTCGAAAAGCAATGATTCAGCGACTCGGTGTTAATAAAGCCTCGGCTGAGTTCGGAACACGCTCGAGGCCAGTCGATGGCCCGTGTCCGGCCCTCGAAAAGAAAGCCGTCGCCGCCTCTCCAATCGTTGGATTAACCCTACACACACAGAATCCACTCGAGTTAGCTGTTGCAGACTTCCGCGCGGAAGTGGCTCTGGAGTAGCGCAGAATCTTCGTTAAGAATGACTGGCGCAACTTTCGCTTCATCAATGAAACGTCGACTGTGTACAACACCGGCTGCTCTGCGTTATGTATAGACGCGGCGAGTCAATTTAACAAAGTCGATACACGGCCTAGTATTATATACACCTACCTACGCGTATATACCAGGGAAAAAGTATATATCACGCACGTGTAAAGAATAGTTCTCGGGGAAGAGAAACTTTCCTGTACTTACTCCGCAACTTTCGTCGTCCGTCCCGACTGACCCAAGTTCGCGATTTTTCTTTTATCTCGCGCGACGATCGCGGGTTATATTGAAATAAAAATGCGCGCATGTACGCGGAGCGAATTTCTTTATTTCGTTTGGATTTCGGATTAGTTTGAAAGTTGCCGAGGATTGGAGGGTGTCTCGGAATTCGCGAGCTGACGTGATCGACGGCGACGAAAAAGGGAAAGAGAGAGACCGAGTGGTATAGGTGTTCGAGATAGGGAAATCGTTGAAAAAGTTATTACACGCGGACGCAGCTGTATAGTTTGAAAAATAAATTATGCAAATGATGTACAAGTTCGAGGAGTCTCGAGTTTTGATTGGGCTAACTTTCCTGACTGATCTGCTAATTTCCTACCGGCTGCTAATTAAGAAACGCCGCGAATGAGTGAGACCTTGGCGGACATTTATATGCAAATTCGATTTTGTCGCGTGTGTCTGTTACGCGGATTGGCCCCCCGAGGCGCTAAACGTTCCCCTTTTATGGATATGAATATTTAAGCGCGTTCATTAGAATACGCGCGAGAGAGAGTACAGTTTCGACTGTCGCCGCCCGCCGAGATCGTCGCGATTTTTCAATAGCACGTATAAATTAATCGACCATCAGTTCCGTACGTCAGTGTAGCATCGACGGCCGATAGCAACAGGTCGGCAGAGCCGAGCGCGGGTAACGAACTTTCATTAGGGCCGGCTCGAAAAGCAAATCGAGAGCCACTCGGTCCATCGAGCGAAATAGGATATAACAATCTTCTCTTCCAAGCTGTCCCTCCATTAACGATCCCCGACGCACGTGGACTGAGCATTAGAAATCCCGTCGTTACCGGATCCATCGACTGAGATTTTTCGCGACTCTCTCTCTCTCTCTCTCTCTCTGTTTATTCTCCCCGACTTATTTCGGGGAATCTCTTGCCCAACGAACCGGGACGAGAATTGGCAGCGGTCCTCCCGCCGCGCATTATATAAATTAGAAGCGAGCAGTAGTTAGTTAACGGGCGCGAAGAAAACGCACAATCGAAGCACAGCGTCGTGAAAATTAATCGGCCATAATGCACGCACGGCCGCCTCAGCGAGATTCATCAAATACCAATTCTCGGGGGTTACCATCAGAGTAGGGATAGCCGCGCGCGCGCGCGCGTGCATGTGTCACCTCGTATCGGCCGCCGGACCATTGGGTATTTGGCGCACGTCCACACGCCCACGCGGCTTTCTCTCTCTCTCTCTCTCTCTCTATCTGTGCGGAGACTCTCGGATGAAAAGAGAGAGAGAGAGAGAGATAGAGCTGGTGGTGCGCGGACACGTGCTACTGCGCGCCAGTTTCCCTCTCCCTCTGCTGTGTGTGACGTGCTGATGCTGCTGCTGCTGCTGCAGCAGCGGGATGCCCGGCATTCCTGACGAGGCTTTCTGGGATGTAGCTTAGAATGCTTCTCCCCTTCCCTCTCCCCGGGAGTCGAATTTTTCGACGAGGGACAAATTTTTCTGTATACACGCGTCGTTTTGATAATGGTCGGATCGGGCAGCGAGATGCATTGATACGGACGTGTGTTTCTCTCGTGTGTTTCTCTCTCGATTTACGACTATGCTCGCTGATACAGAGAGCGGGATCGAATTTTCGGAAATTTATACGGCCGCAGAACTCGTTCGGACGAGGAATGGACTTTTCGGCGTGTGTATATTAACGAGGGATACTTAAGAGGTCGTTCACGTGCGCCGAACAATGGCCTTTGTCACTTTGCTCTATACGGACGTATAAAAGCTCGCAGATTTTGCCGGGCGAATTGATTTTTTATCGTCGCGATAAAACTCGCCGCCGCCGACATTATTCGATACATTTTCCCGTGTACGGCTTCGAACTCCACTTTGTACCGCGAGAATGCGATTTCGTTTCCGAATCGAAATATATACGCCGCGGAAAAGCGGAGTACTCGAAACGGCCGCTGAAAAAGACAGACTATTTTTTTTTTTCCTGTCACATAAACTGCAAAGTCAACTGGAGCAAAACAAAAAAAGCGCAAAAGTTCCGCGGTCGATTCGTACACGCGAGCAAGAGAAACGAGAGCGTTGTAAATAATAGCGACGTTTCATCGCTTGATTTATCGTTTTCATAATAGCGCTTGTAGAACACCGGCATCAGGCGCGCGCGAATCAATTTCTCATCTCGCTAAGAAAAATATTTGCTCGCCGAGATGTTTCCCAGCTAGTTTTCACCCTTTGATTTCCCGGCACATAATCCCCCCCCCCCCCCACCTCATTACCCCCGCGATTAATTCACCTCGAAAAAAAAAAAAAAAAAGGGAACTCGACTCCGAGAGGGAAGAGAAAATCCTTCAAACTTTCCAGGGTAATTCCCCCTAACAAGCTCTCGTTTGTCCTTAATCTCTCGGAATAGAAAAATAATAGATTTTTTTTTTCGTTCGTCGCGCGAGCGTGAAAGGGAATTAGCGATTCAAGGATCGAGATTAATACACCCACGGCTCCCCGTTACAATTTCGATCTCGCCGAGCTTCGATTTCTATCTCCAGAAGGAGGAGGAGAATGAAAGAGTTTGCGTGAGCGTGTTTCACGGCTGGACGTGTATAATAATATAACCTGTGGTGCGCCGACATCGTGTAAATCTCGCGCGGGCTGGGTGATATCGCTGGCGCGAAAACACGGAGGACTTTTGCTATACACATGCGTGTTTTTGTCGTCGCAGTCGTCGGCGTGTCGGAACGAGATATGTTTCTGCCTTTTTCTCTCTCTCTCTTTCCGGTGTATGTTTAACGTCGTTCCTTTTTTCGTCTCTGCTTTGATTTCGGGCGTCTCTCGAGGGCTTTGCAATGAAATTGAGATATTCTGGCTTTTCTTGCGGATTTGATTCCCGGAAAACGCTCGGCAATCCGACGTCAACATAAAAGCCAACGGGGCGCGTACGAGCTGAAAAAGCCGAAGAAACCCAGGGCCTGTCGTACATTATTTCTGCCGGCAGACGAGTCCCGTGTGTAATTTTTCAAACGGCTTCTCTCGTATCCCATAGCCGCATCTCGCTGGATACTTTGTTTCTCCGTCTCTTTCTCTCAAATCTATTTTTCGGCTCGGAATAATCCCTCGGCTGCTGCTGCCGCTGGCGCTTATCTGCGGAGCTATACGCGTCGCGTCGACGACTCGTCAATGAGCGAGAAAGCTTTGCACCGCACGCTCCAGTTTTCCAGGGCCGTTTTTCGCGAGAGCATTGTCGCTTCGGCTGCGCTGCACACAGGCACCGGGGGTAGAATTATCGAGAAACGTTGCGCGACTGCTTGTACATATATCTATACATTGGATGAAAGGGGAGAAGCTCTCTTTCTTCTTGGAAAATTGCGAGCAATCTTGAGTTTTGCCCCTGGGCTCGCGAGACGACGACGACGAAGAAGAAGAAGCTATCTAGAGGACTTTTTTTCGACGCCGCGCGTGTGTGTATAGCTTCTTTTCATTCAAAATCAAAATTTGCAACGACGAGGCGCGCCGAGTCAAACGAGCTGATCTCAAAGAGAGTAGAGACGCGTCGGTGCAGTGTATAGAGCTCTCGAGAAATGAAATTGCGTGCACGCTGCAGTATACACTCGCGGAGATTGGGCAAATTATCGGAAGGCGTTTGCATCGTCCCCGTGTTTGATTTTTTCAGCGATTCAACGTCGCCGCAGTGGAATTATTCACACCGATACGTTGTACCGCAGTGCGTTTCTCAGTTTTTCTCTCTCCCCTGTTGGCGCAACAAAACTATGTCGTATCATACATAATACATCAAGCGTCAAAGAGTCGAAGAAGAAGAAGAAGAAAGAAAGAAAGAAGAACTTTCCGACTTAAAATTTTTCCCGGCACGTCCGCAACTGTACACCCTCCTCCCTCCGTTTTCGCACCTCCCATTCACCGTAACTCCTCTGTCACACACGGACACGGCTCGGGCTTAATCGCGGCAGATATTTCGATCGACTCTTCGAGGAATACGCGACGATGCAAGGCCTCGTTTATATAGGTCGCCGCGAAATAAGAGAGAGAAGGAGATACACTCGCTCGATGTTCCCGATACTCTCGGCTTTGTTTTATTTCTTCGTATAAGCGAGCACAGCCGCGCAGCGCTACTTTTTCTGCATCTCCTCTGCTCTTTTTTCCCGAGCGCGCGCGAAACGATCGTCTGGGCGCGAGCTTCCCCCGCAGCTTTTTATCCCGACGAAGCAAGTAGTCGCGAGCGAAATTTCGCCCGGGAATTCCAGCCGGCGCTGCATTGTTGTTTTTCGTATTGTTTTTCGATAGACCGACTGCGCGCGTTAATTTTGCGAAACTTCCGAGAGGCCAGTTCAGAGCTGATTCGGATTTTGTGGCACAGTGTGCGGATACAATTTGAAGAAAGTTTGGTATAAGTAATAAACGCTCAATAAGCTGGTACATACACTTAACCCAGCGACGTTGCTAAACGCCTCGATATTTCCCCGGAGCGTTAAATCTCCCAAGAAAAAGCTCGCCCATTCGAAGAACAAAGAGAGAGATAGGACGATCGAAGAGAAAGACAGTTTTATCGACTCACGTATAACGCTTCTTTTTTCCTCGTCCCGCTGACACAAGACGCGAATTTCGGCTATGCGCATCAAGACGAGTCGCTTAATCCAGCCGATTAATCACGTACTTTGCCTCGACGTTTCCGCGCGCCAGCGAGAGCTTTTTGTCTTTTTATCAAACGTTGAACGGCGTACTTGCGCTGAATCGATTAGGAACTTTGTACGCGCAGCGGTAGTAATGAGTGCAGCTCTAATCGAATAATAAACAGCCAACTTCCCTCGTCGACAAGTACGGCCAAGTGCGTTTAATTCGATGAGCGATTTCTTCCGGCGCGCAACTTTTTAATGATTCCTTTGACATCGCGGCGCTACCGAAACTCCGAAAGTCCGGATGCACTGCACCTGTATATCGCGCACACGTGCGACCAAAAGTTACACGATCCGCGAGAGTTTCTCCGAGGAGGACGCTGCAGTTAAGCCAATGAAAAAGCACCTGAAAATTCGAGCACCGCGGCTGAAGTTGCCGGGGGATGAGAAAAAAGTGAAGAATAGAGCGTGCGACGTGTGTAGCTGAAATCCGACCGAGGAAGCGCAAGAAATAAAGGACGAGAGAGAGAGAGAGAGAAAGAAGTTCGAGCGGAGAAATAAAGAAAGTCGCGCGGAGAAGCCACATGGAGAATATACAACTGGCGAGCCGATATAAAGAAACGGTAAAGGGAGCGTCGTAAAAAAATCATCGCTGCAAGAGCGACGGGAGCGTCAGCGGGAAAAATATGTCGGCGAGGGAAATATTTTATACGTGATAACAGAAAATAAAGCCCGAGACGTGACTTTATTTTTTAGCAACTCTCTCTCTCTCTCTCTCTCTACCCTCGATGCGCGCATCGATCGGAAGTTCGAGGAAGTAACGTAGCCGCTTTTATTTTTCACTTTCGGATGCGCATCGACTGGGGGAAAATTTGGCGGATCGAGCGAGTACGATGATCCGGAAAATAGAAGCTTTCTGCGCTCCGCACGCGGAAGCTCTACGGATCGCAGTCGTAAAAAAAGCACTAGACGAGAATAGTTTAAAAGGTCTATAGGGTCTATAGGTCTGGCACGCGATAAGAATAACGAATCTCGATGCGTTACAAAATTACAGAGCGAGCGCGCGACGCGCCGATACACGATTTTACAACATCAGAGGCCCGGCTTTTTTCCGTCCCAGCCCCCGTCGTATTTATAACCCGATAATTTTCTCCTTTTTTCCTTCGAAAGCTCGGGTGAGAGAGAGAGAGACGGCGAAAAATAGAACGGCCAAGAGAGAGAGACTATATAACGCGCGCTATATAATACACCGGCGGCCGAGAGGAGGGAAGGAGGATGTTCCGCAAGCTGCCAGCGCTAATCTAGCCGCGGAAAGTAAGTTACGAGAGCTGCGGTGGCAGAAGGGAAACTGTTCGAGATGCCACACGGAGCAGACGCGCTAAGAGACCTTTTATATAGTAATTTTTAATCCTATACGGGGCTTAGCGAAAAGCCCGCCGTTTAGGCATACTGAGCGATCGCGAGAGGAAAAACGAGATTTTCGATCTCTGCGGTGTATTAAGCTTTATCGTCCCAGTGCCTGCGGAGTCTATTAGTTTAGCGCGAGAGCAGTCGGCTTCGCCTACCGCCACGGGGAATAATTAATTCGTCGCCAAAGTCCCCGGCTATAATAAAGAACGATTAGCGGGAGCCGCGAGGGAGTTGTGCACTTTGCCTCCGATGTTATCCGTAGCGATTACGCGGGAATCGTATATACTGAGGCAGCTACTGTCTTTTTCATACGATATCCGTGCTTTGAAGTCGGGCAATTGGCGGATAATGATTATTAATGGTCGTTTGGCCGGCCGGATCATCCATCACCTATTCTCGTCGGGCTTGACGTTCTAATTTAAGAAATCCAAATCCGTTCTAACATCCTGGCCCACGCGACTTTCTGTTTCCTTTCAAGCTGTCTTTCAGGCGATCTCGATAAATTTTCGTTTTATCGTAATATAAAAGCCGGCTTGTTAGCGGTCAGCTCGCTCTCGGTCTAATTAAACGGATTACCTCGCTGGATGGATGCGCGACGACGGCCTCGTCTCGCCTGTTATATCGCTCCTTCCGTTATTGTTTCCTCATCGATTCCTCGTGATATTGTTATTACCTTACACGTATACGCGCCCGGCTCTATTCTTACAGCCTCGAGCAGCGCTATATGCTATATCGATTGCACTCGCGGCGAGCAGCAGCCTTGTAACTCGAGCTATGCGGATTGTTTATGTATAATTCGCTCAGTGCGGAAATTCAGCGATGGTCCCCTAATAAAATTCCTTAATTGAAAGCGTGCAGCGGGCGTCGTTTCATTAGAGACGCGAGAGCGCGCGACAATCGCCCGGGAAACTTTTAGAGGACTAATTTGTTTTCACGATCCTCCCGCTGCAGCAGCAGTCCGGCTTAATTGCAACGAGCGGCAACTTTTATTAATCTCGAGGAGCACAGCAGCAAAGTCACTATACCAGTGTACAGAGAGAGAGAGAGAGAGAGCCAGCGAGTGCAACGTACGGCAGAGAGGGACGTTTCTTCTGCATGCACGCGCTCGCGCGGCCAATCTTTGTATTAGCCGAATTAAAGATCACTTTAGGGCCGGCCTTTCGGCTACGCGCTGCTAATGCGTCGCAATTGGATTCCGCTGCTATGGTCGTATCCCGACTGCTGCTGCTGCTGCTGCTGCTGCTGCTGTGATTCATTTTCGCGTTACGCTTCGCTCGAGCGTTCTGTTTGTTTAAAGCGTAGCTGCATATTCTCCGGCTGATCGCTCGATAATATGAGATTGCGCCTACCATCGATTGTCCGGCCCTCTTTTTTTTTTTTCTCTTTCTCGAGCGCGGCTTTTAATCAAACGGATTGGTCCATTCGAATTCGGCGCGGCAACTGCAGTCTGCTCGCGCGATAAATCAAACATCGGTAAAGTACAGTCTCTGGCGCTCGAATTCAATCTTCTAATGCGCCGAGAGAGGGAATCTAAAACCGAAGAGAGCACAATAGGCACAGCCGAGGAGTATAGCATCAGTGGTAGTTACGTCGTCGCCCAGCGAGCAGAGGGAACAAGTCGAGGCGAACGAGGTACGAACGACGTAAACGTAATTCAGTCGATCTCTCGGGCGCTACGACTGACTTGCGGAAAATGCCTTGTACAGGAGCGCGGGTGGGTGACATACGTCATTTATTCCGAGATACGCCGTTCTCACAATGCCGCCCGGCTATTTACTGCCTCGAATCACTGGGCTGTAACCTTGAAGTAAGATCTTATATATCCCCGAGAAATTGCTTGCAATGCGCCTTCTTTCTATATATAATGCTTTATTTTCCTTTTCTCTTCTTTACTACTTCTCCACAGTTGCGCCACTCGCTGCGGGCGGGAGAACGATCCAGTCTTAAAATCGCCTGGATCGATACAATCCGATGAAAATTCACTCGTCGATTATTGCTTCACGGCATTTATCCCTCTTGTCGTCGGCGACGCGTATTCATAGCCGAGCAGCAGCTACAGGTCGCAGTCAATTCAGCCGCGCGCGTCTCAATCAAGCAAAACTAAACAGCCGTCAACGCGACAGTCGTCAAACACCGGGAGTCTTTATGTAACAACATTTTTTTCTCCTTCTCTCTTCTTCAGCAGAGTCGACCTCGCGAGCACGCGCGTGAAAATAGCCGATTCGTGAGAAGAGCTCGTACAAGCCCCTCGACGTAAAACAAGCCGGATTATAAAAGGCCAATCAAAGAAAAAAGACGACGCGTCGCTTGCTTCTGGCACGCGGCCCGAGCGCTAATTATTTTCGAACGAGAACTTTTTCTCGCTCTCTTATATTCGGCGAAACGAATCAGCGCGCCGGATGCTCTGGGGAATTTTAATGGACGCGCGAATATTTACACTCTCGGGCGTTTATATACTTTTGAAAATCTATACAGCGCCGAGGCTGCGAATTTATCGCTCTAAGAGGCGTTCATCAAAAAATGCGTTACATATAGACACGCGCGTGTATATCTCGATGCTCTAGAGCGCGAGTTAAATCTTCACGGCGAGGAATAAAAGTCTCGTAAAGTTGAGTATACGAACCGAGCGACGAGCGCTCTCGTAACGCGCGCTTTATATACACATGCGCGCTCGAGATTTACGCCTTTCCTACGCTGCGATTAAAATATTCGCGAATTAACGGGCGCGCGAAATAAGGAGCCTCCGCGTGTATAACATACTGCACCGCGGTGGCGGCCTCGAAAAACTTTTGAAATTGAAAACTCGCCGCTCCTCCGAATGACAA